>CATKHJ010426732.1:0-16560 GCA_949750685.1 Vernicia montana | reverse complement strand
AGTTTGAGGGAGGGTGTTAGTGTGAAAACACTCAATTAGATTCAACAATGGTGGCACCACCTACCTTGCCATTGTCAAAGCTCCCATGTGCTCTCCAAGACTTCAGCAATCAGCTCCTCAACAACCTCCACCAATCAAGGCTCCATTAGTTCTATTTGTAATTCTATAAATACCAATGTATTTCTCTTTGTAATTACACCATTCATTAATATAAATCATCTATTCATCATGTAATCTAATAATAAGTAACAAGTTAAAATGAGACTCATACTAACTAAAAAAATTTAAAGCAACCTAAATAATAAGTTAAAAATTTACATACTATCAAAGATAAAAAGATAGATTTATAGATAAATTAAGTGAACAGTAGAAATAGCAAAATTTATCAATTGTAAATCTCACATTTACTATGTGACCCCAGTGTATATGGAAAACGTGTTAAATCAGCATAGAATAGCTTGATAAGAAAGCATGCGTGTGGGCGTATATTGTGAATTGAAGCATTTACTCTTTCATCACTAAGGTATGCCCTGGTTAGGTTGTGGTGGATCTTCTATTCTTAAATAATTTTTGTCCGGTTGTGTTATTGTTAGCTCAGCATAAATGATTAGATAAAATTAGGAGTTAATTTCCTCCGTCGTTATCTAATATATTATTAATGCACATTATTGTCCTCCATTTAAAAAATATCTCATAAATATTATTGAACTATATGAAAATATAATCAAATGATCATTCCATCTAATTTCTGTCAGAACAACTAACGACAAGCTTATGTGACTGCCAATTCATCATTTTCAAAGTCTACATGGATGCCAAGTAATCCACCTAGCCTTCCATTCTCTCTTTACCACCATCACCCATTTCTCTCTCCAAATTTTCTTTCACTTTCTCTCTTGCCAAAAAATATAGCTTGAAGCAAATTTAATTACACAACTTCAATTCAATTAAATACAAAATTCAAAGATTCCTATGAATTTCTTCCTTTTCATTTATAAATCAAAATCGACAAATAAGTTTCCCTCAACATTGCTTGATTTAACTAGAAAAACCAAGATCTGTTAACAAAACAAAAACCATAAAATTTTGATATTTGAATAATCTCTAAAATCTAATAGTACATGGATCCAAACAGCTCAAACCCATAACTTTCTTCATGGAAACCTCGTGCATTTTCTTCTTCAAATTGACACTTCTAATTTTATTAGCCATTGATGAAGACCCATACTTAGATCTAGAAGAAGAAGAAGAAAAAAAATAATCAATAGATAGAATAACATCGCGTCGGCATTGAAGCCAAACACCGCTTCGTCCTCGATGCTCAGATCCTATCACACCGCTCTTGACAGTTGAGTTGATCCACCTCTAGCCCGACTGGCAAACATTCCAATAGCAAAGCGAATGGAGGTAGAAACAGGGGCTCAAGAAATCAAGGAAGAAGAACAACAAAATCAAAATAAACATAAATCACATGCAAGTAGTAGTAATGAATCTTGATTCTTGATTGTTGGGTATATTTTTTATTGGGTTTTCTTGGGTCTTGATTCTCTTCAGTTTTTGTAAGTGAAAAATGGTTTCTTTGGTGTTGAATTTAGTTTATCTCTTTTGTTCTTATTTAGTTGCTTTACAAATCATTTAATAGCATCAAAACATTTTTGAGATCAAAGATGGAACTGAGGTTCCTCTCTCTGTTGTCACATTGCAGCGGCACAAGTCTAGAGAAGAAGAAGAGCTTGAACTGGAATTCATTATTTGGAAGCGGATAGAGAGCTTTGAGTGGGTAATTCGAATTGGATACATGAAAGCTGAAATGGGCTTTGATGGTTGAATTATTTTTTTCAGAGAGAGAAGAAAGGGGGAAATAAAGATTGGCCATGTGTATGCTTCAAGTTTGTATTTTGGAGAGCATAGAAAAAACAAAGGAAAAGGAAACGTTGTTGGCAGTGGGTTGACAAAATCTGATCAAAAATATAATAATCACTTTCCCTCTCTCTCTCTCTCTCTCTTTCTCTCTCTCTTCAACAATTAAACCCAGTTCATGATCATCATCGCCTACAAGGAAAAACCATTGCTTTTATAGATATTTAAAACCATGAGCACTTGCCCAACTCAGGAATTCCAAAATTAGTGCCAGATCTCAAAAACCCATCTTGTTATCTCAATTTCTTACCCATCGAGTTACTAGCCTGCCCCAATTTTTGTGTTCTTTCTCAATCTGGGTTCTTCTAATTCTACCCCTATTTTGGAGTCTAGTGATAATAATAATATTGTTAATTGGGACTTAATGGTTGATGAGTTTCATTTTGTTGATCTCAATAAAGGGAAGCCATTTTTGTTGCAAGAAAAATATAGTAGGGGTGGTTCACACGAGGAGAGAGAGGGAAGGAGAAGTATGGAAGGGTTGACATGGCATAAAAAATAAAAAAAATATATATCTAACTGGCTTGCCACGTCAGCTATCTATTAATGGAGCTGACGGAAGTTAGATAAAAGGACCATCTGGTTACACTTTCATGTAGTTCAATGATATTTGTGTTACGTTTTTTAAATGAAGGACGATAATGTGTATGTGCATTATTGATATATTAGAAGACGACAGATGAAACTAACTCTAAAATTAGAGTTGTTTATAACTTTTTAATTGACAATATTTTTTTACTTATTACTCTTAACTTACATTTTATATATTTAGAAATTTTTTTATTAGTTACAATTATATTTTTTTCTTTTATATAAATTTTAAATAAAATATTATTTCTATAAACATATAATAATTAAAATATATATATAGTATTTACTAATTCAATCATATTAATTTATACTAAAAATTTAAAAATTATATTAAAAATTATAAAATAATAAATTCACATAAAGTATTAAATAATATATCAAATTAAAAAAAAAAAATTCAATGTTTCACATATTCTTTTTAAAAATTGTTACCTTATTCTTTTTCATATTTTGTTTACTTATTTTTATTGAAAATATTTAAGATGTCTAATTTTATTTTTTTAAAAAAATTTATATTAATATTTTTTTATAATCATTGAAAACTATGTATTTAACTATTTTTACAAAATATTGTGAGAAAATAAAATATATTTTTTTATTTTATTTGTAACTATTAACTATAATGTACAATAAAAAATATTATGAAATTTGTTAATATGATTAATTAATTAATTTTACTCTTATACAAGTAAATATAACTAATTTTTTATTTTTAAATTTTAATAATTTACAGTCTTCAAAAAGTTGTAATTTTTTTATTTTTTAATATTAATAATTTTTTGCACATTAATATCTCTAATTTAAAAAATGTATATAGAAAATAATTTACTAAAAAGGAGATATTCAATTACTAGTTATTAATAATATTTTAAAAATATATAAATAATTTTAACATATTAAGTATAATGATAATTTTATCAATTGAAAAATTACTAATAATCTGAATTTGATAATTCCAGCCTTAACAATTTTTGCTCCAACAAAGCGCTACCATTTTTTCTTTATCTCTTGTTTTTAGGCTCTACGGATCATGATTGATTTCTAAGATTGCTCTCGTTAATCTTTGCAGTGCCTCTACCGTCACCACCAAACATATCATATTGGCACTCTTCGAGGAACCTAACTTGCATTCGTCGTTTATCTGTTCACAACTTGATGCATACCGATCTATATGGATCACCTCAAGCGAGCTTGGAGCTCGCCTAGAAGATCATCCTAAGCGATTCACGGTCCCTATCAGATCCCGATCGATATAAAAGTTCATGATCCTCCCATATAGTACCTGGAGTCAGAACCTATCTAGGATGACCCATGATTTGGATAGAGATCTCCGCCCATATTCTCCACTTCCTAAAATATAGGAAGTAGTTGCTCCACTAATTGGATGCTTAGTGGTCCTATTTTATAGAGACTTGCTCCTCAAGGTAATCCCTTATAAATACCTCCTTGCACTTCATTACACAGGTTACGCATTCTAAAGACTCAACTTTCCATTTTCCTTTAATCACAGATAACCACTTATTGGCTTAAGCATCGAAGAGTTCGCTCAGGTAGTTTGCCTGACCTCTTTAACATTTTGTTTTGCAGGCCTCATAGTTTGGATTACTTTAGTTTGAGATCAGCACTTCTTTGACTCATATCATTTGGTGCGATGAGTGTGGAACACATCTTTGAATCTCCAGTTTGATACTCTCATTCAATCTCCATAGATCCCAGTTCTAGCAACAGTGGCCTTGGCCTTAACCTTTTCCCTTTGCATTCTGAGAATGAAGAGACCCAACAAGAAAATTGCCAAATTCCCCTAGCAATACCAAACCTAAATAACCCACCCCTAGATTTGAACAGTCCAGCAACCATGCAATCACTCTTTAATGCCTTCATAAAATTCACCAACCAGATAAAAGAACTAAAACAGGCCATAACCCAGCAATCCCAAACACCCATTCCACCAACAACACAATCAGATCCTAGGACAAAAGAGAGGGGAAGACAAGTAATCATTTCAAAAGACCCTAATGACTCTCCTCAAGGGATAATACCTACAGGCTTAGACAGAGTTGCCTTAGACGCCCGAACTGAACCTTGGTCAGATGGAGAGCCAAATGACAAGGATGACCCTGCAAAGTTGGAAAAGAGGATTCAGGAGATCGTGTCAAAGATCGAAAGTAGGGTAAATGAAATGGACTTTGCCATGCGAATAGACTCTCCTCTGTGTGACAATATCGTTATGGTGTTTTATCCATCGAAGTTTAGAATCCCCACACATATGAAGTCATATGATGGAACCACCTGTCCCAAAAGCCAGGTACATAAATATTGAACCATGATCAATGCCCAAACACATCTGGACCACGTCCTGTGCAAGCTCTTCCCAATAACACAAAAAGGCCTAGCCCAAAACTGGTACCAACCTTACCCCTAAAATCTGTTACCTCATTCCTACAACTCTCCAACCTTTTCCAAGCCAAGTTCATAGCCTCTATTACACCAAAAAAGATCTCTAATAACCTACTTGTCGTAGTCTAAAGAAAGGGGGGAGTCTAAAAAAATATGTGGAATGCTTCAACAGAGAAGCAATCCATATTGAAGATTTGAACAGGGATACCGCTTACACGGTGATGCTGAATGGAACCTTAAACCACGACTTGAGGAAAGAACTACTGTCTAACCCCCCCCCCCCCCCAATCCATTTCATCATTGATGGCAGTAGCACATACACACATTCGTATTGATGATGGGATGAGAGATTTTGACCAGAGACAGAAGAAGAAAGAAGGAGGCTCGTCCAGAGGACAGGGAGATCGCCAGGGTGATCGTCAGTATCAATCTAGAAGATACAATGATGGGGGAAATAGAAATTATAGTCCATATAGGAGAGATAAGCAATTTACCCCCTATTTGCAGTTAGGACACACGTGCTATTGTGAATAAAGGACATTGGTGAAAGAATTTAGTGGCCTAGGAAGATAAGTAGTTCCTCAGCAGGAAAGAGGGACAACAATAAATATTGTTTGTTCCACAAGGATAAGGGACATGACATAGATGATTGTTGGCATTTGAAAGAGGAGATAGAGAAACTGATTCAAAAGGGTGTGCCAGGAATTAGGCGATTTGTTCGCCAAGACAAAGATAGGGAACAACGAGGCAGATCTCGAGAGAGAGCCAAACCTTAAGAGCCTGAGCAAAAAAAGTAAAGGAGAGAAACAACGGGCGAAATAAACATAATACTAGGGGGAAGTTCGGGAGGAGGTAGTTCCACCAAAAGAAAACTAGTTGTAAGGGATGTGTACTCAGTCAGCGCATCTCGTGCTCTTGAAAAGATGTTCGGCCCTGTTAAATTTTCAAAAGAAGATAGGGGTACTGTGATCTCTCCCTATAATGACGCCTTGGTCATTTCAAGATATCTGAATAACTTCTTAGTGTAAGGATGTTTGCAAATGATGGGAGTGCGGTCAATATGATCACACTTATTGTATTCAAAATAATGGGTCTCCTGAAGAAGAGCCTGAGACCAGTGGCAATTCCCTTGGTAGGGTTAGGCGGAAAGGCTATTCCTGTGGAAGGATCAGTATTGCTTGATGTAAAACTCAGAGATGGCGAGATTACTAAGGAGATCAAAGCAGAGTTCATGGTGGCAGATCTTTCTTTTGCCTACCATGCAATCATCAAACGACCGATCCTTTATGACACCTGTGCAATGACATGTATAAGATATTTGACAATGAAGATCCCCACTTCTAGAGGAGCTGTAATAATTAAAGGGTGTCAGGAGACAGCAAGGAAGACCTATTTCAATACTTTGAAAGGGGTCTTCCCCACTTTACAAATTGAACAACCAGACGGTTCAGATAGGAGCGATAAGGCCAAACTTGGAGGTGGGACGGTGAAGATAGAAGTGGAGACAAGAAAGGTAGTGTAGATTGGAGCCCTGCTAAATGAAAAGATAAGTGCAGGGGTCACCCAAATATTAAAAAAGAACCCTGACTCTTTCGCGTGGAATACTTAGGAATTGGTGGGGGTAAGTAGAGAAGTGATCACCTACAAGCTCAGCATTGACTTGTCGGTCAAACTAGTGATCTAAAAGAAAAGGAAACACTCACTTGAAAAGCAGATAGCCATCGCCAAAGAAGTATATAAATTGTTAGAGGAGGGTGTGATTCGGGAAGTCTACTACTCGAAGTGGTTGGCGAATGTCGTCTTGGTTAAGAAACCGAATGGGATGTTCAAAATGTGCGTGAATTTTACATACCTAAATAAGGCCTGTCCCAAGGATAACTATCCCCTACCAAGTATTGATCAGTTGGTAGATTTGACAACTGGGCATGAATTGTACTCCTTTCTGGATGCAAATGAGGGCTACCATCAGATACAAAAACACAAGTCTGATGAAGAGAATACATCATTTGTGATTGACCAGGGGACTTATTGCTATAAGAAGATGTCATTTGGACTAAAAAAATGTTGGGGCGACCTATTAGAGGTTAGTTAACCACATGTTTAAGGACTAGACCTGGAGATTTATGTAGATGATATAATAATTAAGAGAATGCAAGCTCAAGATCATCCCAAGGACATTGAAATGATACTGAGGATATTGAAGACTTATAACTTGAAGCTGAATCCTGAAAAGTGCATGTTCGGGGTTCCTGCAGGAAAATTCTTAGGATATATGGTATCACATAGAGGGATTAAGGCAAATCTTGATAAGATAGAGGCGATCTTTAAAATGAACCCGCCCATTAGTATACGGGAAGTTCAAAGGTTGAATGGGCGGATCACTGCATGGGAAGGTTCATTTCATGTTCGAGTAAGAAGTGTAAGCCCTTCTTTCAAAACCTTGAAAAATTTGAAGAACTTTGAATGGACAGAGGAATGCCAAAAATCCTTGGAAGAATTGAAGACATTCTTGACTACCCCTCCTCTTCTGTGCCGCCCAGTTCTAGGGGAGGATTTGTACTTATATCTGTCTATAACCGCTGAAACCATAACATCAATTCTGGTGAGAGAAGAATTGGAGAACAACAGTCGATCTATTATGTTAGCAGGATTCTCCAAGAGGCTAAGTTGCAATACCCGATTCTTGAGAAACATGTTTTAGCTCTATTCATGGCCTCTCATAAACTAAGGCATTATTGTGAAACTCATCAAGTGATAGTTCGAACTGATCTACCATTGAGAAAAATCTTGCAAAAATCAAAAACCTCTGGTAGATTCGCTGAATGGGAAGTTCAGATTGGAAGTTTGGGTATCAATTATGAACTTAGGAGAGGTATGAAAAGGTATATCCTTGCAGATTTTGTAGTTGAACTTGAGGTATGAAAAGGTATATCCTTGCAGATTTTGTAGTTGAACTTACACTTGTTAAAAGAGAAGGGCGAGAGATACAGAATGAGGTTTGGGAGATGTATGTGGATGGAGCCATGAGTTCGAAAGGATCAGGCATTGGGGTAGTGCTGAAAGGTCCCTATAAAATACTCATTGAGTATTCTTTAAAGTTGAACTTTCCGATCTCCAACAATGCAGCCAAGTATGAGGCTCTACTGATAAGTATTTCGCTAGCTTAGGAAATCAAGATGGAACACTTGGTGATCTACAGTGATTCACAGCTAGTTGTCAACCAAATCAACGACAAATATGCTGTAAAAGAATCTTCGCTAAAGAAATACACAGAGCTCGCCAAGAAAGCTCTCCTAGAAGGCGGGACAATTAAGAGGTAGTTAGGAGATCAAGCAGATTCCCAGGACATAGAATCAGAAGGATGACAAGATTGCTAAGTCAGTGGTTGTTAGTAGAATGGCGATACTAAAGAATATCCCCATAGCAATACAAAAGTCTCCTACAACTGAGACAATTCCAATGATGCCAATAGATTGGGAAGGTAGTTGGATGGAATCCATCATCTAGTATTTGTCAGAAGGGGTATTACAAAAGAAGAGGTTAGAAGCTCAGCGGGTAATTAAGAAAGCCAGAAAATACAACTGGTATAAGGGAGACCTCTATAGGTGATCCAAGACTCATCCATGGCTGAAATGCTTCCGAACTGAAGATGGGAATTATGTTCTGAGAGAGATTCATGAAGGGATTTGCGAAGCCCATGAAGTGAGCTCCAGCATCGCTAGAAAAGCACTGTTGCAAGGATATTATTGGCCTACTTTAAAAAAGGATACCGAGGAGTTGGTTCGGCGATGTGTTCAGTGTCAAGAGCATTCAACAGTCCCTAGGCTTCCTTCCTGGGAGCTCGCCCACAATGGATGTGTTTGGCCTTTCCAGCAACGGGGGATAGATATCTTAAGTCCATTCCCACCATCAGTTTGCCAAACAAAATTCCTTGTGGTTGCCATTGACCACTTTACAAAGTGGATTGAGGCTAAGCCATTAACAAAGATCACTTAGAAAAATGTGACTGATTTTTTCTTCAAGTCAGTAATCTGCAGGTTCGGTATTCTAGATATAATAATCTCAAATAATGGAAAGCAATTTAACTCTGCAAAGTTCATATCTCTTTGCAAAGATTTTTCAGATAGATTTAAGGTTCACTTCAGTAGCTCATCCTCAATCTAATGGGTAGACCGAAGTAGCAAACCGTATCATCCTGTAAGGCCTAAAGAAGAGACTGGATGATAAAAAAGGAAAATGGGCAGACGAGCTCAACAATGTGTTATGGAGTTACTAGACCACACCCAGAGAACCTACAGGGGAAACCTTGTTCTCCCTTACTTATGGCTCGTAAGCAGTTGTACCTGTGGAGATGGATTTACCTAGCTTCCGAACCGAACGTGTTGGGGAAATCGATTAGGAGTTAGAACTTAGGCTTAACTTGGATCTATTGGAAGAAATAAGAGATTTGGCCGAGTCAGAGAAAGAATTTTCAAAAAGGGTGATATAGTGCTCAGAAAAATAGAAATCGTCAGAGGCAATGGAGGGGTAGGCAAATTACAACCTAACTGAGAAAGCCCTTACATAATCTCAAAGGTCATTGAACTCGAGGCATATAAGTTAGTAGATTGCCATGGCAGAGTGTTGCCTGGAACATGAAACTTAGATAACTTGAGAGCCTACTATCAATGACAAATCAGTCATCTCTACTTCAACTTCTCCATTCTTTTTGTAATTTCAATTATTTTTAGTTTGTAATTTATCATTATTTAATGGCATGTATATAAATAGCTTTTTATCATGTTTCACATAGTTCAATTTATTCATATATTTCAGCATGATAGTAATAAATCTCCAATCCGGGTGAACTTTAGATCCAGAGTTCTCCAATTTTGAATGCTCAAGTTTTTCATCAAAGGCTTTGTCATTAACAAAAAGGAAGTTGCGCCAAGGGATAGGTGAATTGTTGTTCGCCCAAGACTCCCTGTATATTCTCCAACATAAAATTTGAGGAATAGGTGAATTGATAGTTCGCCCAAGACTCCTTGTATATTTCCAACAAAATTTGAGGGATAGGTGAACTGGTAATTGGCCTAAGACTCCCTGTATATTTTCCACATAAAATTTATGGGATACGTGAACTTCTAGTTCGCACAAGACTCCCTGTATGTTATCTCTGACATATAAAATTTAAGGGATAGACGAATATGAAGTTCACCAAAGACTCCCTAGACAAGCTCCAAAATATCTCCAATAGAAGAAGTCTCAAGGAGTTGGCAAACTTTGGTTTGCCCAAGACTCCCTAGACACAAAAATCTCCAACGAAAGAGCTATATCTCCAGAATAGGTGAACCATGAATTCGCCCAAGATTACCCAAATATATTTCAACAGCTATTTCCAAAGGAATTTTTCATAGAAGATCGTCATACTGAAAGTAAAAAAAAAAAAAAAGGGAAAAATAAACAAGAAGATCATAAATGAATAATGCTTTTCATTAATTTGTTCAAAAGTTAATACAAAAGGCATTTTAAGTCTGATCTACTACATCATCCCTATTATCTACATTGGGAATGCCAAAATCGACAACGAAAAGGGGAGGCTCAACTAATGAGGGATGATCATCATCGCCTACAAGAGGGGGAGGGGAAACAACAAGGTGAAGGAGGAGGATCATTCTTGGTTTCAGTGGACAATGATAAACCTCCTGCCCCCTCAAATTTTCCTTCGTCATTAGGGTAGATCTCCTCCACAAAGTCGAAGTTGAGCTCGAGATACTTGCTCCAAACCTTGGCCAACACCTTGTCCTGATATGAGATCAACTTGTTAGCCATCAACTCGACATCTTTCTCCTTAGCTTCCTTCTCCTTCTGAACCACTCCAGCCAGGCGATGATTTTCACCTACCAAGCTTTAGATCTCCTTCTTTTTCCCTTCCATCTCTAATTGCAAAGAAGTGACCTGGCTAAAGAGATCGGACTCCAGAGCAATGGATTTGGCCTTCTCCTCATCTATAGCCTTCCTGTGGCTCTCCCGAGCTTAGTGGAAAATTTCTTCTCCATCTCTTCTTTGACCCAAGCCCACTTTGTCTTTAGATCATCTTTCTGTGTCCTCATCCGCCGACGAAGATTATAGAGGATGCAGGAGGTCTACAGCAGTTCAAAAATAAGTGAGTAAAAAGTTATAAAAATACAAGGAAAGGTGGAGATCAGTCACATACCTCAAATAGATATCCATAGGCCGATCCAGCAAGCTCCACATTGGAGAGATCAGCCACAATCTTATCATCGGTTGGAAGCTGAATTGCTTTCATTATGTCAATTACGACAGAAGGGTCGCGAACAGAAGCTCCCTCGCCATATTTTTTGTTCACCGCTTCGGCGAAGTTTGTAAGCTCGCCTAAGGAAGGCTCATCCACGGTAGGGCGGAGCCTCTTTATTAATCGCCCACTAGCACCTTCAGGCGCAGATCTTTTTGTACTACCCTCAGTTGATTTTGGTTTAGGAAGATAGACAGGAACGATCTCTTTAGTATAAAGAAGGGATACAATAATGGGCGATCCCTTAGACTTTGAACCTTCAGCCA
The DNA here is from genome assembly GCA_949750685.1 of Vernicia montana. Taxonomy (NCBI): domain Eukaryota; kingdom Viridiplantae; phylum Streptophyta; class Magnoliopsida; order Malpighiales; family Euphorbiaceae; genus Vernicia; species Vernicia montana. Next base: position 5,091 of record CATKHJ010426732.1, on the reverse strand, counting down.
CGCCCTTGGCCTTCTTCTCTTTCTCTCTTTTCTCCTTCATTAGTTGAGATACAAACTTCATCTCTGCAGTTAAAAGAAAGGAAAATGTTAGGTGATTCATGGCATATGTGCATAATTATAAAATTAGGCGAACTACGGTCAGTACTAGCAAAAGGGTTAGCAGCTTTGGGTTTGGATTTTGATTTCTTTTTGAGATCGCCAAAAAAGTATTCATTAAGAAATTCTGACCCTGAAATAGGTTCAATCTTAGCAAGGGCAATCACGCTCTTCTCTTCTTTTTGAGACAAATCGGGCAACCTGCTCAAGAGAACTATAGTGGAACTCTCCACCCATAAGTTCAGGAGATCGCCCCAGCCACCCTTATGGGATACTATAAATTTTTTTTTTTCCAGTTCTTGAGGGAAGAAGGCAGGTGGATGATCTTCTTATCACTCTGAAAACTGAAATGGTCGAACCCTTTCCTCGCCACCAAGGGGTATAGTTCCCTCACTATCCTACTGGTGACCTCAAACCCTTCTAGCTCTCCCATGATCCTAAGGCTAGCCAGCAACTTCCAAGAGTTCAGGTGAAACTGGCAAATCGGTATTTTGTATTCTCTCAGTACAGTTGTGTATAATGGGAAACCTAAGGCCAGACTCTAAATCATCTAAATAGACCATTCTATCTAGATCACCTAAACGTTGATTGGCAAATGTTCCTAGGTTGGGAATCCTAAGGTCATACTCTTTTGGAATGTTGTACTTCCTTCTTATTGATAATAGATGTTCTGAGGTCAGTTCGCTAGAAATATTCTCTATTACCCTTCAAGGTTTAGGCTCCTTAGTTTGGGTGGTTATAGATCGAGATTGCACAGTTGGACCCTTTTTGGTCACTATAGATCGCCTAACCTTTTCTATAGAGTGATTTTCGTTTTGGGGAGTACTGGTAGACACAGCCGCCTGGTGAGAAGGGGCTGAGTCATATATATATATGGTGTGGAGTGAAGGTGTTCGAGAACGATCTGACACAGTGGTATCACTGTCATCAGCAAGCTCCATAAAGAGGTTTTAGGAGTCCTCAATGTCACTCATCTTTTGGGTTTTTTAATGGTAATCGAGAACAAGAAACGAATAAGAAGAGCACAAATAAGAACAAGTATGAGAAAACTAACTGTAAGGAGAGATCTAAGATACTCCAGGCAAACTTCCTTGAGAGATCAAAAGAAAGCAAAAAATAAAACACTAAGAATGGCTGAAAAGAATGAAAATTTCCAGAAAGTAAAGATGATAGAGAGTGAGAAAGGATAAGGATGAAGCAAGAATCGCAATAGCAGAGAGGGCAGCAACAGAAAATTGTGAAAAACCCAACTGATATTAGAAGGCCCTATTTATAAGGTAGGGCACAGTAATCGAAGGGTTTCTAAATCCTTCCTCTAGTGACACGTGGCAAGCAAAGGCGAAGGGTCTCTATAACCATTGTCCTTTCGACATTTAGGTTGAGCGGGAAACTATGAAAAATCAGCGTTAAAAATGCATTCGCCTAATTTTAAAATTGCGTGACAGATCGCCCAAGTCTGAATTATAAGTCACAAAGGTATGATTCTGAGGCTTTAACTCAGAACTGTTGGGGGGACATGTGATGCATACCGATCTATATAGATCACCCCAAGCGAGCCAGTAGCTCGTCCAGAAGATTATCCCAAGCGAGTCACAGTCCCTATCAGATCTCGATCGGTATAAAATTCATGATCCTCCCATACAGTACTTCGATCGCCGGAACCTATCCAAGATGACCCATGATTTGGATAGAGATCTCTGACCATGTTCTCCACTTCCTAAAATATAGGAAGCAGTTACTCCACTACTTGGATGCTTAGTGGTCCTATTTTATAGGAACTTGCTCCTCAAGACAATCCCCTATAAATACCTCATTGCACTTCATTGCACAAGTTACGCATTCTAAACACTCAACTTTCCATTTTCCTTTAATCACAGAGAACCACTTATTGACTTAAGCATCGGAGAGTTCGCCTAACCTCTCTAACATCTTATTTTGCAAGCTTCATAGTTTGGATTACTTCAGTGTGAGATCGGCACTTCTTTAACTCACATCACAACCCAAGGCCAATCGAGCTTGGCCACCACGAAACCCAAGGCCAATAGCAGACTGCAACCCATCGGCAACAAATTTTAGCAGACCTTTGAGCTCCTCCATCCAAGCTACTGCCATTCTCGGTTTTCCAAGTGAGTCCCGAGAGTGGTTATATTGAATTACAGTAAATCGGTGACTTTCTTTATTGGGTTTATATTGATACCTTATGTTGCATGAAAACTCTCAGGAGGTCGCATTTCTGCGTTTCGAAAACGTTTTCTTATTGGAAACTTGTCCGAAATATTTCGAGCACGTTTCTGTAATTTGAAAAAGTTGAAAACTCATTTCCATAAACAAAAACCCATTTCCAAGTTGAAAAAAAAAAAAGTCAGCTCGTTTAGGTCAACTCCTAAATAAAAATATCAACTCCCGACTTTATTTTTCTTTAATAATAATAATAATAATAATTATTATTATTATTATTATTATTATTATTATTATTATTATTATTATTATTATTATTGTTGTTGTTGTTGTTGTTGTTGTTGTTATATTAATTATTATTATATATATATATTTATAAATTATTATTATTTTAGTATATATTTATATATATATATATATTTATAATTATATATTTATATATATATTTATAATATATACTTAAAACTATTAAATATATATTTATAAGTTATTATTTTTTTGTATATATATAAATTAATATTTATAAATATACTCTTATATTTTTTTATATTTATATATTTTCCCCACGTTTAGTATTTAATATTTTTAAAAATTACCGTTTCTATGTTTTCATTTCTCCGTTTCCTCGTTTCTCAATTTCCATGATACCTTGTGTTTTTGGTTTGGTTATGGTTATATTGATGACCTAACGCATTTTATTATTGTGAATCTGTAATAGAAATCACCAACTCATCTTCTCTTCTGTTATTACGGTTGTTGGGATTTTAACTTTTGCTTTGAAGATTCATTTTTTCTTTAATTTTGGGCTGCTGTTTCCAGTTTTATGAATTTAATTTTTGGGTTTTATTTCTATGGGTACATTAAAAGTCTGAAGTTGGTGATCGTGGTGGCTCATGTGCAATTGAAATCAACTACAGAGAACTAACAATTGGTATATAGTTGTATAACTTGAGAAGATGAAAATAGTATACTTGTGTTAGATCTGTGGATTTGGAGAGTATCCGAGCATAATTTATTTTTTTTCTTTTTTTAATTTCCTATTTTTTTTAAATTACCCACGTGGATTTTAACTAATCCATCTGGATTTTTTTAAAAAATTTTAAAATATATGTACGGATTCATTTTTGACATAACAGTTCATGTCAATTTTGATTGGCGTAATTAGTGTTATGAATTTAAGATTGGTGACGGAAAAAACTTTAGATTTTGTTTTATAAAAAAAAAAAAAAATCTACATGTTTTAAAGTGAAAACGAATCAAATTATATAATTTTTTTTATATTTTTCTCTTAAAAAAATTAATCAATAAAAAATATCTTATGATTAAAGAGAATTAAATCATTGGATGGCGTTATTGTCACAACTTATTCAATGTGTTAAATTTTTGTTTACAAACATATCCTTATTTATTCTCTTTCTCTCTCTATTTATATTTTTGGCGGGACCCATGTTCATTTACTTTCTCTTCTTTCTTTCTTGTAAAAATACACCCCTTCTATTTCTACTTTCGCTTTTCTTATTTTGGAACCATTCCTATTCTTACACTAATGACACTTAATTTACTTTTATTACTTCCCTTTCAGGTATTGTTTGCTATCGGATAAATGAAACAAAAAAAGAATTTTTTTTTGAAAAGTAGAAAAAATTTGTTTATTTAATAGTCATAATTAAATACAGTTCTTAAGAAGTAAAAATCTTCACTTTCCGAATTTGAGGAAAATAATTTTCTTAAAGAGCTAGGTAAATTAGATTTTCTTAGTTGAGATAAATATAAATTGATATTTCTATTCTCCATTAAATAGAATTAGGTAAATGAGACTATGTATTATTATTTTTTATATTATTAATTTTTAAAAATAATAATATAAATTCAAATAAAAAAAACTTACTTTTCAAAAAGTTATATACAAATCAAACACACATTACTTATATTTTTTAGAAAATAACTTTCCGAAAAATCTACTTACTGAGGAGTATACTTTTTAAAAAATAGATCATGTGATACCAAACGATACTTTAGTTGTGTTAACAGGGCCACTCTAAATTATTTTTGAAAAAAAAAAACTTTTATGTTTTAATATGTTATTAAGGGAAGGAGTTTATAAAGGAAATATTTGAATACATATCCATTAGTATACTGATGACCATTGATCACTGACGAAGATAGGGGGAACCAAGGGGCCATAGCTCTCCGGTCTCACAACTTTCCGACTAGTATTAGTGATAAATTAAAAACTTACTGTGTATGGGCCTGTAAAAAAAAAATCATATATATGGAAGACTTGAGCCATTATTTAACATATTTGTTTAATTTTGAACTAAATTTTCAGTCCATTAATTACATTTAAATTTTAAAAGTCTATTTAGTTTAGAGGAATTTATGTCATATGTCTTATTTTTTATATTTTTAATATTTATAGCCTCTCAATTTTTATTTTTTCATATTTAGACCTTTTTAATTACTTTTTAATTTATTTATTTTTAACCTCTTAGGTTTATTTTGTAATGGATCATCAATTTAATAGAATTTATAATGGTTTTGAATTAGTTAAGTAAATGTTTTATAATTTTTCTTTTAGAAAATTATTTAATTTTAATATTTATTATTTTTTTTAAATTTTTTTGAAAAATAAAATTAAATGTTAAATAGTATTAGATACTAATTATTTGCTAAAAGTATACTGTTTGCTGTGACTTTTTATTTTGTTCGAAATCCATGACTTGTATAAACAGTAGTAAATACTAATTATATTGTGAATGTATACTAAATTTTATTTAATATATTCCATAAATTAAATGTTAAATAGTATAAAATACT
>CATKHJ010426614.1:0-15560 GCA_949750685.1 Vernicia montana | reverse complement strand
TATATATATAATGATTTAAAATTTTATTTCAAATATTATTCAATAAATTTTCTAATTAATATTTCCTTAATTTATTTATTTTATTTAGATATATTTTTATTTATCATGATTTTTAATAGATAATATTAATTATAATATAATTTATATATAATTTATTATATATTTAATTTAATTAAGGTTCAACTCCGATTAAATCTTTAATCCGTGACACTCTGCTTTTGCCGATTTTAATACTGATTCTAAAAACCTTGTTTTAACATGTTCTTCAAATAAGTTTTAAATTTAGATGTTGCTTATTATAAGTATGGTTTCATAAATTGCTTTAATTTAAAAGCTAAGCTATAAACAACAAAGCAATTAACTTGAACTTCATTTCTTAACACAAATTACAGTAACATACACAAGTGAAAATGAACAATAAAAATTATTCATCACATAAATCCATTTGCAATTCTCTACCCATTAACAGGATTTGTAGAATCATCATTATTTGTACTCTTTACATCTCCTATAGCAGATTGTGAAGACACAACACCACCACCTTCTTCCATTTTGTTCCATCCATGGCCAACCCTATTCTCTTCTGACTCTTTGGCAGTATCATAAGAAGCATGTAATCCAAATAACAGATAGTATATTAACAAAATTCCACTCCATATCCCAAACCTTTGAAACGACGCTCCATCTATTGATCCCAAAAGGAAAATATTAATAAGAATTGAAGCAGAAGGCAACCAAGGAACCAATGGAACTCCCCATAATTTTGGTTCCCTTGCTTGTGGAACAAGAACCTTAATTCCTAATGTAGCCAAGAACCAAATTGGTATAGTAATAACATAACCAATCCAATCATGTTTGCTACTTTTAGCCCAATAAATAGCTGAAGCAATAGAAGAACTAATAATTAGTGATAAGCATACTACAAGCTTTGCACGATTAGCAGCCGTTGTAACACCAGTAGAATAATATCTCCGAACAAGAAGAGCCACCGCCACAAGCATAAAAATAAACAAAGTAGAAACAGAAAGAAGGTCAGCAAGAATACCCATCTTAGTAAAAAAAGCAACAATAGCAGTAGCTACTATCATTACAACAGTAGCATTGACAGGAGTTCCTGTTTTTCCATTAACATGGGCTAACCAAGGTGGCATCATATGAGTTCGAGAAATATGAGTTAGATATCGAGCTTGACCGACTGCTCCAACAAGTAAAGCAGTAGTCATACCTTGTAAAGCACCAAATGCAACTATATACTTAGCCCAACCCAAGCCAACATATTCAAATGCTACAGAAAATCCAGCATCTCTATCAATTTGCTGATATGGAACCATTAAACATAAGGTTGCTGCTAGTAAACAATAAGCCAGTGCGATTATTACCATTGAACCCACGAGTCCTATTGGGATATCTTTAGCTGGGTTCTTGGTTTCTTCAGCCATTGTTGAAATAGCATCAAATCCAACATATGCAAAGAAAATAACAGCTGCAGCAACGAAAATTCCTTTAGTGTTGTAAGGTGAAAAAGGAGTGTAATTTTTTGTGTCGGCTTTGGCAAGGCCTGCAACGATGATGAAGATGATAGTGAGGACATGGATTATGGAGGTTATGTAGTTGAAGCGAGAAGAGCCTTTAGTGCTAAGAACAGCGAGGATACAAATTACTGCAGCAACTACTACTGCAATGGGGTCTAGATGGGCATAGTCATCTGGAAGACTGTGGGCTAGGATTCGAAAGTCATTGGGTTGATGGTTGCAAAGAGTGGCGAAATAAGATGTCCATGATCGAGCCACTGCTGCTCCGCCGATTACGTACTCCAGGAGAATATTGCCGGCGGCAATGAAGGCTACAAAGTCACCTAGCTCTACTCTTAAGTAAGCAAATGATCCTCCTGAATTATCAATCTTTAAATCAGTTCAATTGATTTTATTGGCTGATTTAATAATATGGCAATGTCATATAATAATATTATAATTACTCATAATTAATCACAAAAAAAACTCAAAATATTTCTCACAAATGGTAATGTTTTTCAAAATTTTAAATATAGAAAAATTCGTGTAATTTTTTTTTTTATATATCAAAGTAATTACTTATTATTATTTTAAAATTTTGTTACAAATGTATCTAATATTTTGCTCAATAAAAATACTAATATTATTTTACACTACATATAATTTTTTATAAAATAAAAATAAAAATATCTATGCCGTCTTTTTTTTTTAAAGGTCCCACGCTGTCTTTTCAGCAAAGTTAAACAATAGAATATTAGAAATTGAGAATTGTCTTTGTTTTAGGAAAGAATATTCTCCTTAATAATATATCTCAATTTGATAAAATTAATTTATAGTTGATGGGATAAATCCCATCTATCTAAAAGACTATATATGCTATGCTCTACGGCCTTTTTTAGTAGTTTTTTAAGATTAGAAAGGGAAAGACAATTTTTAATTTATAAAATAGAAAAATAATAATTAATAAATATTTTTTATTTAAAAATTTACGAAATAAGAAAAGATATTAATTAGTTATTAAAAATAAAATAATATTATTAAAAAATTATTTTTAGTAATAAAAAGTGAAATATTTTACTCTCTCAATTTTAAAGAAAAACAAAATACATATTAAAAGGAATAACGAATTCATTAATATTATTTCTTATCCCAATTAATTAGACTCACAAATGATAGATAATTTTTATTTCATATTTTACTCTCAAAAGAGGGCTCCATTCATTTTGCAGGCCCACAAGCGAGGGTTTGTGATAGCATATGAGCAAGTGGCAACGGCAGTCTCCTATTCATGAAATGAAATGTCAAGCAAATGTCACCATTTTATTTGACTCTCGGGCAAAGTTGTCAAATGAATTTATTGTGTCTACATTTTTTTTTTTTTTAGTAAAAATTTATTGTGTTTATTTTAAGGACAGCGATATAGCAGTTTTTTATACGGTTATCGCAATCAATATTTTTAATTCATCAAGTCGCCGTATTAACCATTTGAGAAAAAAAAAAAAAAAAACCGTATTAACCTTATTCATAATTTTAATTTTAATTTTAAAATATGTACGTATTTTTTCTTTATCTTTATATGTGTTTATATATTTAAAAAAAATCACCATATAAACCTTATTATTTGGTTGTATTCATCTTTTGGAAAATATAATCTGAATTATTAAAAGAACAAAAATGCTATCCAACTAAAATTCCAAGAAACATTAATCAATATAACCATTGTTTTGAGGAAAATCTAATTTGGACAGAACTCATAAGGATTGGCATTGAAGTAACTATATCATTAAAATCAATTATGGTAATATTTTTTATCTAAGAAATAATTGTAAAACCATTAGAAATCTTTTGAAATTACATTTTTTTTAAAGTGAATTTGACGTGGAATAGGGGTAATTTAATTATTTATATTGTAAAAGTATTGATTGCTTTAACTCTATCAAAATCTACTCTAACAATATAGTCACCCTTTGTGATAATAAAAGAATTATTAAGTCCTATCCCACCATTAATTTTTAATTTAACTATTTAAAACTCAATTATTATTAAAACTGCTAATACATATACTCGTGAAGAATTTTTTTTTTTTAAATTATTTGTCATTTTAAAAAACCAATAAGATTTCAATTTTATCCTTCTCCTTATTAGTATCTATTATTTTATAATTAATTCACATATTATTAATTATTTTATAACCAATAAAAGTAATTTAGTCATTTTATTCTTGAAACTTAGCGTAATTAATTATTTTTTAATTTTTGTGAAACAACAAAAAAGAACAATTAAAAAGGAATGGAATGAATATTTGTCAGAAAAATATATATCTAGAAGTTCATATATAGATAAAATTATAAATTCAAATTATACTTCATGAAATAAAAAAAAAAATTAACTTAATTAGTTGACCAAATGAATTAACTTCTTCCTATATTATTCAAAATTTTATTATACAGACAAAATTCTCTGAAAGTAATTATTGAATATATAAACATAGTATCAACAATTAAGAAAAAATCTATTTGGCAAAAAAAAAAAAATTAAAGAAAAAATCTACACCTAATAATATAGATGTGGACTTTTTGGCTAGACCTTTAATCAAGAAAGAGGCCCACCATTTTGATATAGTTTTAAATTGTAATTAAAGCGTAAACACGTTCTAATTAATATGAAAATTAACGAGGTTGTCGCACGTGAATATGAATATCATTTTTATTTAGGTTTCATTTATTTATTATATTATTATAATATATGGTCAATTTTGAGAATCATAATTTAATTAATATTAATTTAATAATTATTAATGAAAAGTAATATTCAATTAATATTTATCTAATTATTAGATATATTTTAACTTTTTTTTTAATGTTTCTTAACCTTTTATTATATATTATTTGCATTATAAAAAATATATATAATGTGACTTAAAATAATAAAAATTTATATTTATAAAAATATAAATGAATAAAGTAGTATAAAATCTAAAATAATTAACAAAAATTATAAAAATAAAATAAAATTAACAACGATAAAAATTATATATAAAATTCTTAATAGCTACGTGTAAAACACAGATTAAAATTGCTAGCATTATATACAACATACTAGCAAGTCAACCCAAGAAGTTGGGTCAACTCTCTAACGTCAAATTCTATGCATACATTGAATAATATATGCACATCTCATTCACATGAGGTAAATTTTATAATACTCTTTTGCTGTGATTCTCCATATATAATAAAATTTTATTTCATGAATTCTTTTATTAATTAATTAAATGATTATAGATAATGTTTATCCTGAAGGAATGTTAAAAATCTTATTTTTTAAAAAAAAATAAAAAATAATTATTCTATTAATTTTTTATTAAATTTTTACGATAACAATTTTTAAAATCTTTAACATTCTTCTTATTACCAAATATTATCTTAAAATATAAAATTATCTGATCATGAATAACAAATTGAGGCTTCCAAAGAGCTAAAAATGATTAAACTTCTATTATTCTTTTTTAATAAGCTAACCTTCTTTAAAATTGATTAGAATAAAATTTCTAACGCCAACTTTACAATTTATCAAAGAAAAAAATTCAATATAATTTTAGGTTAAGAGATGTACCATCCAATAGGCTAATCGTTATTTTTGTTTTAGATAAATATGATTTCAAGACTCGAATTCAGACTTCACGATCTTGTTAGTATCACTAAATCAAAGACGACTCATTGATAGATTAATTAAATTTTTAAAGAAATTTCAGAACAAAACTCTAAATATATTGAGAGATATATGAAAATTACTAGCCTATATCAGAGTATTTTGACTGATAAAAATTCTAATATTAACTCTTAAGTTGAACAACCTTAAAGATAAAACCAATTTGAGATCAAAACTAATGAAATAAACCCTTATGAGTATAGTTTTATTGAAAAAAAAATTATTTCAAGAGTTTTTTTTTTTTTTTTTTGCTATTATTTGATTAAAACTTTTATGGAAATATTTTCACAGCAAATAAATATATTTTTTTTGTTTTATTTTATTTTTATAAACTTTACAATTATGATAGTATCATTAATCAAAATTGACTCGTTGATAGATTAATTAAATTTCTAAAAATTTCAAGAATTTTTTTTTAAAATTTTTTTTGCTATTATTTGATTGAAACTTTTAAGGTAATATTTTCACAACAAATCAATTTTTTTTTAATTTTATTTTTAAAAAATAAAATATGAATATTAGGAATTGGAGTGAAAAAACAGGACATACCTGCAACAGGAATTTCAACAGCAAACTCAGTGTAGCAAAAAACAGAGAGCATAGCCGAAACACCGGAAACTACATAAGACAATAGAATAGCAGGGCCGGCATGATCACGAGCCTCAAGTCCGGTGAGAACAAAGATACCGGATCCAATCACAACTCCGACTCCAAACCAAATAAGGTCCCACCAAGTCAGGTTCTTCTTCATATCATGTTCACTCCGACCTTTGATTTCATTGAGCTCCGTCGAGTCCATGGATCGGGTCAACAATCTATCCTTAAATCTCATCGGAGTTTCACGAAGCGCTTTCATATAATTTCCCCAACTCTGGAATGATTCTTCAGGAAGAAAGTCATTCTTTGTGCAAGAACAGCCTCTTCGCCGGATTCCTCCTCCGCCGGCATCATCAGCTCCTCCTCCTCCTCCCATTTTAATATGAGTTTTTGAAAGAAACAGAGCAAATAGCTAGTTATTATATAGAAAGAGCTACTTGGTCGATGAGAACTAGAAAATTAAATTATTTGATTATATACAAAATTAGTCATTATATTTACGTCATCAAACAAAGTAATTAGTAATTAAATTAATTAATTAATCATGGAATCTGCGTTCGGTTTCAGCAATTAATTATTTTTATTTTTATATTAATTTTGCAGAAAGATTCTGTTTAAAAGATTCAAAACTTATCCTTTATTTAGTTTAGACTCTAGAGAGAAAGAAAAGAAAAGAAAAGAAAAGAAAAGCGTCAAATAGAAAATATATCTAACTTATATTTAAGTTAAATAAATTGTTATTTCTCTCCGAACCAAACACATAATTAGCAAAATTATGGAATTTTAAACTTGAATTATTTATTTTTTAATTTTATTTGCATTTCTATTTTTAACTGAATTATTGTTGCGGACAAGTTTGTTGCTAAAGACTTTTTTGAAAGACCAGTCGCCTCAGGTTTTAGTTTTCTCACGTATATGGTTGGCGCGTGTGTGTGTAATATATAGTTGAAAATTATTCAGAATACTCTGCAGTCTGCACAGCTAAGAAAAGTCAAAACAACAATTTATATGTTTATTTAGATTTTTTTTTAATTTAAGAATTATTAGTATAACTGTATCCCAAAAATCAAATGAACTCTGTTGACCAACAAAACAAGCAACAAATTCACTGTTTTTTTGTTAACTCAATCAATCCTTTCAGACTGACTTATAGACTAAAATTTCTACAATGTAGCATGTAATTAGGGGTGAATAAAATCGAACTAAAATTAAAAAATCAAATCGTATTGATTAGTTCGATTCAGTTTGAGTTTTTAGAGGTTTGGTTCGGTTTAATTTTTAAAAATAAAAATCAAATTAAATTTCGATTTGGTTTGATTTTTATAAAAAAATTTGATTTGAACCAAATCGATCGAAATTTTAATATATATTTATATTTTTAATATATTTATGTAAATATTATATATATATATATAATATATATTATTAATAATGTATATATATAATATATATAAAATATATATATAGTTTATTATAACAAAAAGAAAAAAAATTGTCAAATCAAAAAATCGAACCGAACCGAATTTTTTCGATTCAATTTGATTTTTACTAAAATTTCGATTTGATTTGATTTATAAAAAAATTAATTTCGAATATTTTAATTATTTTGGTTCGATTCGATTTTGAATTGAACCGATCGAATGCCCATCCCTATTTGTAATTGGGAAAATTATAAGGTCCTACATGTTGTAGAAAAATCCACAGGATAGTCCAATATTTCGCCTTCATATTCATGACACTATTACGTTCACAATAGATATTGTTTAACGCCAGAAGGAATCGATTGAGTCCTTCTGTTATGGCTAGTTTGCTAAGATTCGAATTTACAGGCAATAAAAATTATATAAAGACAAGCTCATGTTTATATTTTGATGTGTAATATATTAGTATTTTTATTTATTATTTATTATAATTAAAATTTTAAAAAAATATATAATAAAAAATGGAGAAAAAAAAAATATAATCAAATAGTCAGAAATGAGATCTGAGAATCCTTATAGGAACATAAATTAAACTGCAATGAAAAATTATCTTAGTCATCTTTCGATGTAAATGAATCAAAATTACTTATAAAATATACTTCATGCTTAACTCATAAAATATTTAAATTCAAAACCATTTCAATACAGTCAAATTTAAATTTAAGTAGAAAATTAAGTTAGTGTATTGCGAGTAGTATACAAATAGTAATTTAATAATTTGAGATCTAACCCAAGCTCATTAAAGTTTATTCAATATTTATTTTAATATTAATAAATAAAATTTTCTAAATTCTTACTATTAGTAGAGTCGAATTTAAATGTTTTGAATATTTTATCAAATCAAATTTGAATGTGATAAATAAAACACAAACCATGAGTTCAAATTAACTTAATTTCAACTCTCCACTTTTGTAATAGAGTCAAATTCAATGTAACATACAATATTTATTCAACTTACTTTGTTTACTTCTTAACCACTATCTGTAAAAAAAAAAACAAAAACATATGTTTAGAATTGTTTATGAATGGTATAATTGGATTTAATTATCTTGAATTCCATTAAATATCAAAGGAATATTTTTATTTATATTAAACTTGAAATATATACTTTACGAAATTCATTTATACAAAGAAGGTCTAAACATATAAATTAACTCTGCACATCATTAACCACTGTAGCTACTACCATTCTTTGTATAATCATTTTAAATCACCTTTGCCAGACTGTGTACCTTCTTCCATCTCTTTGGAGCTATCCCCAGTTGATTCTTTGGCAGTATCATACGAGGTATGTAACCCAAATAAGAAGTAATAGATCAACAAAATACCAGTCCAAATACCAAATCTTTCAAACGATTTCGCATCGATTGAACCCAGAAGGAAAATGTTTATAAAAATTGAAGCAGATGGTAACCATGGAACTAATGGAACACCCCATAGACTTGGAGTCCTTGCTTGTGGAACAAAGATACCAAGTACTAATGTGCCCAAAAACCATATTGGCACAGTAATAGCATATCCAATCCAACCATCTCCACCTGCTCCCCATATAGTAGAAGTAGCAATTGAAGAACCAAGAATAACTACAACGCAAAATATTAGCTTTGTTCTATCTGCTGACGTTGTTATGCCAGTAACATAGTAGCGACGCACAAGAAGAGCTAATGACACAAGCATGAAAATAAACAATGTGGAGATGGAAAGAAGATCGGCTAATATGGATAGCTTTGTAAAAAATGCAATAATAGCAGTAGCAGCAAGCATAACAATTGTTGCATTTACTGGAGTTCCAGTTCTTGAATTAACCTTAGCTAGCCATTGTGGCATCATGTGTGTACGAGCAATGTGAGTAAGATACCGAGCCTGACCAACTGCTCCAACGAGTAATACTGTTGTCATGCCTTTTAATGCACCTGCAGCTACAATGTATTTAGCCCAGTCCCAACCTACAATTTGAAACGCTACAGAAAATGGAGCATCAGGATCAATTTGCCTGTATGGAACCATGAGGCATAATGTTATGGCTAGTAAACAATATAACAATGTAGTTATTGTCATTGAACCGACTAGACCGATTGGGATATCTCTTGCAGGGTTTTTGGTTTCTTCAGCCATGGTTGAAACAGCATCAAATCCAACATAAGCAAAGAAAAGCACAGCTGATGCTTTGAAAATACCGCGAGCTTCATAGGGAGCAAATGGGGTGTAATTTTTAGGGTCTGCTTTTATGAGGCCAGCAATAATGATAAAAAGAATCACTGCAATATGAATAATGGAGGCAATGTAGTTGAAGCGGGAAGAGCCTTTGGTGCTAATGACTGCAAGGACACAAATGATGGAAGAAACACCAACAGCAATAGGGTCAAGGTGGTTATAGTCCGCAGGAAGACTATTGGTTATGATCCGGAAATCATCAGGTTTGTGGTTGCAGAGAGTAGCAAAATAAGATGTCCATGATCGAGCCACTGCAGCACCACCAATCACATACTCAAGGAGAATGTTACCAGCGGCAATGAAGGCCATGAAGTCGCCTAGCTCTACCCTCAAGTAAGCAAATGAACCGCCTGAATGGAAAAGAAATCATATTAGCATGCTTCATTATTATTAATTTATAAATGTGTTACGAGACAACTTATTTTCTCTTCTTGTGGAAGAGACAGAATAAAAAGAAGCATAAACAAGGTGAAAGCATTCTGATTTGTGTCAAATTAGCAAGGAAACAACTATGCTTAAAGAAAGTGAATCTTTTGTTGGCACATCCTAAGTGTTTTTTTTTTTTTTTTTTAATTTCACTTTTTTGTTTCAATAAATAAATTGATATGATAGATCAGTTTTCATGCATAATACTAAATTTATTATCCTGTTTCAGTTAAAGACATTTATATTGAAATTATACTAGAATTGGAAAATTTATAAATGAGAAAATATTCTCATTTATGGTTTAACATTGAAAATTGAAACCTAACAAAAAAAAAAATGAGTGAAATCAAAGTAACTCTCAAAATTATTTTCTTATATATATCTAAAGCTAATTTTCATAAAAGATTACATTTAAAATAATTTTTTTACAATAAACTATAGCTTATAAAAAAAATAATTTATCACGATAAGTAGGGATTTGAATTTAAATTTTTATTTAATAAATGAAAAGAGAATAAAATTTTAAAATTTTATTTTATTCAATTGAAATATATATTTATCATTAAAGTAGTCTGCACATGCATAAAAACAATTATAAGAATTCAAAAGATCAATTTCTTTTTTATTTATATTTATTAAGATAGAATAATTTGTCGTCACCCAAGACCCATATTTGTGAACATGCGATGTGCTAGCTCAAAGTCAAACTACACTAATTGTACACAGCAAGTCTTCAACTAAGTGATAAAAGTCTTCCCAGCCATAGCATTATCTTGAGGAATTATTTCCAAGCACGGAACTATTATTGATTGTGCACCCAGCCACCGAATAATTTGTACAAAATTTTGACCTTTAAGCAAAAATACGCTTGACTTCCAGCACCCTCAAACTTTTCAAATTATTTTATATATATATATATTTTTACTCTAATATAGATTTCACTTTACCCTCCCAAGCTTTTGAAAAAAGAAAAAAAAAAAAATATATATATATATATATATATATGTTTGTTCCCATGTCCTTAAGTGCCCTAAACTTATGATTTTAATTATAATTCAAAAGATCAATTTCATTTTAACTCATGATTTTGGTAAAAAGAAGTTGTTTTCACGTCAAGTTGTTAGCGAAAATGTTAATAAGATAAAATTTCGATTAATCTATCAAGCAAGAATAAAAGTCAGCATATATATTTATTAAGATATAAGATAGAATAATTTGTTGTCATCCGAGAACCATATTTGTGAATGTGTTCCAGATCAAAGTCAACTGCACTCATTATACATGGATAGGTATTACTTATATTCACCTATCAAATCACATAATAATATTTAGGATAAAAATAATTATGAATATTTTTTCACTATATCAAAAATCAATATAAGAATTATATTGATTAAATATTTATACAAAATTTTTTTAGCTACTCTAAGTTCTAAGTGTAGTTATTTTTTTTATACATTAAATTGATATTTTAAAATTTTATTACACAAAAACATTGCTAGCTTATACTGAGTGAAATCAAGTAACCCCATTGAAATTTTCAAAAACTTTACTAATCTATATGTATTATAAGTGATGACCCATTAAAATTTGTAAATTGACCCACAAAAATTATTAATATCACATAACTACTCAAATATTTTTAAATTTTCAAAATTTTTATATATTTTATATTTTACTATAACTAATATACATAAAATATATATCATAACCCACTCAAATTGTTAATATGTTATTCAAGTTTACTTATTTTTAATTTTTTGAATTAAAAGTTTCAAATATTTACAAATTTCTAAAAGTTATGTATATTTTAAATTTAAATTTACAGGAATTTATGTTGTGATCTCATTTAAATTGTTAATATGTGCATTAATTTTATTTGTTTTCAATTTTTCAAGTGAGTATATATATATATATATATTTATTTATTAAGTAACACAATAAATTTATAAAAATATTTTAAGGATCATTTTAAAAAAATGCAAATATATTTATAATATATATTATTAATTTACAATCTGTTTGCAAATTCTATTAATTTTGGTAGAATTTAAATCAAATATAAATAAATTTATAATTAATTATATGGACTTTTAAATAAATTTTTACTCGTATAAAATGTAGATTTGTAATTTATTACTCCATAATAATAGTTGTTTTAGATAGAGTTTTTTGTTTCAAATTATTTATCGTTTTAGGAGTTCAATATAGCATTTATTAGTTTTTTTTCAATTTTATCCTCATATACTTTCTCTTATTTGATAAGAGAAAAAAATAAGGGTATATTTATCATCTCGATTAAAATTAAAACTATTTAATAACTTTCTTAATATGCGTGCATACTCTTAAAACAACTATTATTATGAAACGGAGGGAGTAATATTTATACTAAAAAAAATTTAGTATTACATTGATCCCACTAATAAAATTCCATTCCTGCTTATTCATTTACTTAATGTGAAGACACTAATGCTCTTTTTACATTCCCATATATAATTTTTATTAGATCTAATATATAAAGCAGATGTAATTAAATATTTTCCTATAAAAACATGTGGCAAAAATTTTCTAATTGTACAGTGTCTTAGTCTAAGACTTTGACCAAAAAGTTTTCCCAGCCGCAGCATTATCTGGAGGATTTATTTCTAAGTACGAACTATTATCGACTGTGCACCCACTAATTTGTCCAAAATATTGACCTTTAAGCAAAAATACTGAAAATTTATTCAATGAATCCAATATATATATATATATATATATATCTCCTTTCTTTCATTAATCTGAAATTTCTTTCATATAATTTCTTATAGATTTCATATAAAAATAAAAATAAGCATTGCTTTAGCCTTCCAAACTTTTGAAAAATATTATTTTATATATGTTAAACCCTTGCCAATAAATACCCTAAACTTTTTCAATAATTTATAATTATAAATGTGTATATATATATATTTTTTTTATAGCCCTAACATTATCAACATAATTGAATTAAACACAATTCAAAAATATCAATTGATTAAACATAATTTTGGCTGAATATAAGATATATTATTTTTATAAATAACTAATAAATTAAATAATTCATTAATCTTTATATCAGTATAAGTTAAAATTATATTAGCATAGTCTAATAGTAAATGCATATACAAATTAAAAAAATTATTTTAAAAAAATTATTTCGATCAAATTAAAAAATAATTATAATAAATTTAAAAATAAATAAAATATTTTTTAAAAACTGTGAACATATACAACTTTTACAATAAAAAATTTTTCTGTTAAAAAAAAAAAATCATTGCTCATCATTTTCACCAAGTATTCAGTGTATCAAATTTAACATTGATGATAGTAATTAAAATTATAAACTGTGTACCTGCAACAGGAATTTCAACGGCGAACTCAGTATAACAGAAGACGGAAAGCATGGCGGAAACGCCTGAAACGACGTAAGACAAGACAACAGCAGGTCCGGCTTCCTCTTTTGCTTCAAGACCGGTGAGAACAAAAATTCCGGCGCCGATAACAGCGCCAATGCCAAACCACATAAGATCCCACCATGTTAGATTCTTCTTCATCTCATGCTCGCTCCGAGCCTTGATCTCATTGATCTCAGTTGAATCCATAGATCGAGTCAGAAGCCTATCCTTAAATCGCATTGGCGTCTCGCGAAGTGCCTTGACATAGTTTCCTATGCTTTGAAATGACTCTCCTGCAGGGAGAAATTCGACTTTTCTGCACAAACAACCTCTTCTTCTTATCCCTTCATCTCCGATTCTCGCTTCTTCGCCGACTGTTGCCATTCTGATAATTATTTAAAAAATGGTTAAATTAATTTATATTTACAACAGATCTCAAACTAAGAAAATCATAATTTAAACTCCAAGATTTTCCCAGCAACCAAACAGATTTAAATTTGAAATTATTTTTCTCAAATCTCGACCGATTCATGTAAAATTAAATTAAATTAAATAATTACCTGATTAAGACTAGAAACTTGAGAGATATGACCGGAAAGAATGGCCGGAATCGAGGAATTTCCCGGTGACGGATGATTGAGAGAAGGTGGAAAAAGCCTATTTCTCTCTTTCTCGCTCTCTTTCTTTCTTCCTCACAAGTGGGCGCGGGAAGTGAATGAAACCATGTGTAGAATCTTATAGAAAATGGGGGAGGTATCTAGGTTCTAGAATCATAGGCAAAGATTCAGTTGGAAAGGACACGTGTACGCTGGTAATTTGATTACAGTCACGAGTAGTAAGGAGTGGTTTCTTCGGTTTTTTTTCCTTAGCTAGATCCTAGAGTATTTTAGCTGTAATTTAATATAATTTCCTTTTTTACTATAATTTAATAATTTAATAATTTAATTTCCTTCGTTTCAAAAAAATAATTTAATTCCCTTTTCAACATATATATATATTGATTCAACATAATTCCCTAATCAAAATAATTTAATTCCCTTTTCAACATATTTAATTCCCTTTTCAACATAGTGTTATATATATATATATATATAACACTATATTTAATACATATGATTCAAATTATGCTTAATAATCTCAAAAGTTTAGCTAACTCATGTGATAAGTGTTATCTAAAATATCCCCCATATCTTTAGTAATCCTACCTAGTGGGATTACTAATCTCATCATTTATATAGCCTTATTTTTTTATTTCATTTATTAATTTATCCTACCAAATGTAAATTATAAAAGTAAAATTACTTAATACTAGACTTGTTCGTTGGCCGGGTTTGGGTTTAGAAAATACTCAATTTTTCAAAGGCTCGGCCCGATCGGCCCGCAATTTTCTTCACTAATTGAAACCCGCGACCTGGCCCATGAATATATCTACTTAATAATAGAGGAAATTACCTCATATACTCTTTTTAAATTTTTAATTACAATTTTACTCCCACTTTTATTTTTTTATTTTTTTACTCTCTCTCATTTATTTTTATACTCCCTTTTTGTTAAAAAAAATACACTCTTTGCATTTTGTGGCTCTTGTTTTTTTTGTTGTTGATAATGACAATCAATTTTGACTAGATTTCATACTTCCTTTTCATTAATTATTATTATTACTATTAATTAAATCATTCTAACCTCTATATTGTTTTAATATCATAAAAAATGAATTTATCTTATTTTTTTATATGCATATATTATTTTTATTGAAGCAAAAATTCAAAATTCAAAATTGATTATTATTATTATTATTATTATTATTGTTTATTTTTAATTGCATTTATTTTTACAATTCTTGAAGTACTCTTTCCTCAATATATCATTTTTTTTTTTTTTAAAGAAAAGCCTCCGTATATAATTCTATTTGCCAACCACGAATAAGATAATTTGCCTACAATTTCATGTACATCTTTCCCACTTTCCCATATATTCCAAAAACATGCTAATGATTTTAATTTCTTTTTTAAGTTTTAATTAATTCTTACAAATCTTTTTATGTCTAACTTATCTTCCTATAAAATGAGAAAATCAAATATGACACTTTATTACTACAAAAATTTAGCTAAAAACATTTGCCGTTTTCATTTGTTGAATCAATTTGCCATGACAAAGACTTATCTTGATTTTTTTTAGGAGTGAATATAGTGAAGCTGGTTCTATGC
>CATKHJ010426562.1:0-16649 GCA_949750685.1 Vernicia montana | reverse complement strand
ATAAATTAGGGTGGCGACTCCCGAATCCTTTTCAAAAAATCAAAAATCAATTTTCCGAGGCGATAGCCGCTTCCAATCGTGAGCACCGAAACCCGTTCCTTAACCTCCCTTAAAAATCGCTTAGCCTTTCCTTAAGGCATTTTTTCCCCACGAGCGAGGGGAGGGGCGTTCGGGCGAGGCCTCACACCATCACCCACAATAAGGAGCCCACTTTAAATGAGTGGTTTGATTCTTAGGCTAGCATATTAATAGCTCGAGATCTTCATTTTAGTACTATTCTTGATAATAAATGTGTGTTGAAAAGTACCACCCAAACTTGTGTGCACGCCAATTTGGGCTCGTTCAATGTCTTCCCTTACCTCTCATATATTCTTATAATATTGTTAGAACCCCTCGACCTACCATTTCTCTTGACACTATCCAAGAAATCATTGGTATAAAGAAAGGCTGAGCTACAAAGGGTTGACCTCCCTATTTCTCTTGAGTGTTCCGAGCTTTATACTTCTTGGTGGGAAGGTTTCATACAAAAAAAGATGACCATGCTAGTAGATGTGGTGTGGGAGTAGTAAGATTTTGATACCCCTGTGGTACCAAGTAAAATAGTGCCATATGACATGGCTTCTTCTGTGTAGGGATTGACGTCGGCAAAGACAAAAGGTACGCACATAAGAGAAATTATACCTTTTAAAAAGTTTTATGATTTTAAATATAATTATATGAGTCCAAATAAGATGCTTAGATGAGTAAACGAGGTTCAAACCGATATCCAAATTAAGGCCAGGCGAAAATTTTTGATAGAAAGAGAAGAGGTAGCCAAAAGAAGACAAGAACTTATGACTGAAGAGACGAAACAGTTTGAAGAGAGATGAACCTCGGAGCAATGATTTTTCTTGTTTGGATTCCGGTAAGGGTTCCATGAGTTGAGGATCCCTCCTACTCCTTTTGGCATAGCCGATCCTATTTTAAGCAGAACCAAAAGGAGAAAAAAGAACCGAGCAACTTGAGTTTGCTCGTACCTTGAATACTGATCAAATGATGTTGAATGGTGTTGGCCTGAACTATTAGACGAAGCCAATATCATTTGGCTATGTATCGTTTCCTTTCCTTCGTGATGAAATATATTATATCTAACTAATTACTTTTATCCTTGTTAAACACAAAAGTCGTTCCGAACCTAATCCCCGATCAACTAGGAGAGATGGAAGACTTGAATGACCCTGAACCTGCTAAGAAGAAACAAAGAACTAAGGTATTGATCCTTTCTACTGGTTTGGCCTAATTCTAGTGCTTGAGAATTTCTAAACATAATGAACTTTAATACAGCCAAGTACCAAAATAGCTTTCTCCAAAATCATAATCAAGGTGAAAGACACATCTATGACTAAGCCTGTTCCTAAAAAGCCTTCTCCTAAAGTTGTCTTCAGCAAAAACATCTAACAAGAAGCCTTTTTCTAAGTCTGCCTCATTGGCCAAAGAAGCCAGCAAAACATCTACTCATCATGTGGCCAAGAAGGAAACATCTCAACCAGAGACTGATTAAACTGAGATAATTGAGGCCAAACTTACTGAATTTGGCACTGATGCCACAAAACAGGTAAATCCTCATGTTTTTAATATTCTGCTTTTGTCGAAGCTATGATGTGCTTTCTTGAACTCGAATACTTTTTTATTTTCTAAGGACCTTTAGGATGATTTTGGAGATTTTGTCACAAATTTTGAGGCCAAACCCATGGAGGCGAAAGGAAATTCCTACCCGATCCAAGTAGAGCCCGAGGTACAAAAGGATATCTCCAAGGATGACCAACTTGTTAACCGGGTCAGGGAACATCTAAGTCATCTGGCAAGCCTTAAGGACATCAACCCAGCTTTTCTCCTAGATGAAGCCCCTACAAAAGTTGCTCAAGAAGCACTTGAATTAAATCTCATTTAATGTTTCATTCAACCATCTTAATGTTGGCCATAAAGCTTCTGCTGATGATCTATTTGCCAACTTTGATTCCTTAATTTGCAACTACCGATTTGCTGACAATATCTTGTCCAGGCATAAACAAACTTCTAATGAGGTGGCCACTATAGATCGGTCCATCCAAACATTAAAGAAAGAAGAAATGGAGTCAGCACAATAAGGGAAATCATTAGCCGCTCAATGCAAATTTTTAAATGAAGAGATCTAGAAGCATCAAGATGTTTTCTGCCAACTAAGGTCGCAACTAGCCCAGGCTAATAAGAAAAAGGAATAGAGTGTGGAAAAACTCAAGAAGACTAAGGCCGATCTTGAATCTGCAAGAGCTCAAAAGAAGAAACTATCAGCTATAGTGTAAGAACTCGAGCCTCAACTTGCCTCTACTAGGGGTCAATTTGAGATTTCTTACAATATTAACAATTTTCTAAATTCCTTGTAAATTTTTGGCCATTGTGAATGTTGAACAATGAATATTTTTTGTAGGTTTGGTGGCCATAAGGCCGACCTTTTAGTACAAGTTGGCTCAATGAGCCTCCTTTTTATGAATGATTAACACATCTTTTATTTTAAATATTTATTTAGCGGCTAAGTGGCTGACTTTTTGCTTATATCTTATATCAAATATAAGCATGAATGCTTATATATATATATATATATATATATAAATATATATATATATATACAAACAGGAATAGGGACATGTGGGGCAATCTAAAATTGGTCAGTTTTCAATTTTATTAAGTACTAAAACAGTTAGAAAACTACATCGACTTTTAGCTGAGCTGAGTTGAATTAAACTAGGTTGAATTCCCATACTTCTATGGTTTGGCCATTACATCTTAGGTCTCATCTTGTTGCTAAGTAAACAAGGATCAGTCAACTCCTTCCCATAAAGATGGTACATAAGGTTTTAGGAAATTTCCATTTATTGACTGATCATATAGCTCACCGTCTTGATCTGACATCAATAAGCACCATTTCCCTTGATCTCTTTTACCAAAAATGGTCCTTCCTAGTTTGGAGACCATTTACCATGCTCGGGGTCCTTGTGTCTAATTAGCAAAATGAATTTCCATACCAAGTCTCTAATCTTAAAGTCCTTAGGTCAAACCTTTTTGTTGTATGCCCTTTCTACTATTTTCTTTTGAACTTGGATTCAGTCTAAAGCAACAGGCTGATCATAATCAAGGTTGTCCAATTTCCTTAGCATTGTTTGGGTGTGTTGATCGGTTGTTAGCTCATTTTGATACTTGTGCCTTAT
The DNA here is from genome assembly GCA_949750685.1 of Vernicia montana. Classification (NCBI taxonomy): domain Eukaryota; kingdom Viridiplantae; phylum Streptophyta; class Magnoliopsida; order Malpighiales; family Euphorbiaceae; genus Vernicia; species Vernicia montana. The sequence continues at coordinate 13,425 of CATKHJ010426562.1, read as the reverse complement.
AAACTTCATTGTTAGCTCAGTTGATATCATTGCGTTGTGCCCTTAGACTAACTTGTAATGAGTTTTTCCCGTGGCCATCTTTAAAGTGGTTCAGATAGCCCAAAGAGTCTTAGATAAAAGCTCATGCCAAACTCTTGAGTTATCTTCAACCATCTTTTGGATGTTCATTTTGATAACTCTGTTAGTTTCCTCAGTCTGTCCATTAGCTTGTGCATAGTATGGAGTAAAATGAACAAGATTGATACCAAAACTCCTTACAGAATTCCTTCACTTCCTCCCCTATGAACACAGTCCTTTGGTTGTCATAATTGTTTATGGAAAACTACTTCGGTGAAGTATATATTCTTTGAAGAATTTGATGATAGACTGCTGATTTACTACGTTAAGTTGAATAACTTTGACCCACTTAGATAAATAATGGGTTGCTACCAGGATGAAGGAATGTTGTTTGGATGAAGGTGGATAAATTTTGTCGATCACATCCACTACCCATCCTCTAAAGGGCCACAGTTTGATCATCGAGTGCAATTCATCGGGTCGTGTTTTTAGCAAGGTTCGCATCCCTTAGCATATCTAAAATAGTCTTTCTCCATGTTCGGCCACCAATAACCATATTGCTCTAAAAGCTATCTCATTAGCTTTCCAAACTGGTGAGTTGTTGCCAGGTCTTCATGTATCTCGGCCATAGCTATCATTGCTTTTTTTGGGCCGAGGCATAATTATAATTCCTCATCAGGGTGTCTTCGATATAACTCACCTTCGTCTTGCTAGAATCTCAAGGCTATGAGTTTGGTCTTATGATCTTCCCCCGAGGAAGGATCCTTCAAATACTTAATTAGTTCGGTCCTCTAATCTTTGGTTAAGTCAATGTTGAAGATACCCTGATGCTTTTTAACTTGCTGTTCAAGCCAATCTATGCCCTTAAATTGAGATCGACCTATACTCCAAAGGGACTTCATTAAACCAAGCCAAATAGATTGATGCCTCATGTGTAAGTTAGTCTGCTTCTTCATTTTCGGCCCTTAAAGCGTACTCCAAGGAGTCAAAGCTATTAAGTAAATACATAGCCTTGTTACAATAAGGTTGAAGTGTGGGTGATTCACAGTTGTACTTACCTGATACTTGATTACCAAAAATGAATCTCCTTTTATTTTCACCAAACGTACACCTAGGTCGGTGAGGATCTCAAGGTCGATCAGTAAAACTTCATATTCTGCTTGATTGTTTGTATATATGAATCCAAGTACAAATCCCAACTTTGTCACAATGCTCCCAAGCGAAGTAATGACAATTCCTGCCCAGACCGAACTGGTTGTTCTCGACCCATCAAACCACATGCCTCATGAGTTACCGAATACACAGTTGATTTCTTCTTTAATGAGCTCGTCCTTAGTTGGATAATGAGCTAAGAAGTCGGCCAAAGATATCCCTTAAAACCTTTCTAAAACACATATTTAAGTGTGAATTTGAACTATACAATGACCCACTTACTCATCTTATTTCTTGAGAAAGTTAGAGACAAAATATACTTTATCACATTGGTTCTATTCATAACTAAGATAACTACAAGGAGCAAGTAGTACCTCAATTTAGTGCATGAGAAGTATAAAACCAAGCAAAGTTTTTCAACCAATGTATATTTTACTTTGTTCAAGTTCAATCTCCTACTCAAGTAGTTTATAGCCCATTCAAACCCTTCTTGTTCTTAAGCCAGCATACTACCAATGGATTCCTCAGAGGCCAAAATGTAAGGGATAAGTGGCTAGTTCGACTTAGGAGGAGTCATGACAAGAGGTTTTGTTAGGTAAGCCTTAATTTCATCAAACACCTCCTGATGTTCTTTGGTCCATACGAATTCATTGTCATTCTTAATTTTTAACAAGTCACACTATGACTGAAGCTTTCCTGGTTTGGGGAGGTTGAGCTTCGATGATAGCCTTGGCTTTATTTTTATCAACCTCCACTCCTCTTTGATGGACTAAGAACACAAGGAAATTGCCAGCCGATTCCCCAAAAGCACATTTGAGAGGGTTCATTTTAAGCTTTTGCTCCATCATTCTCTCAAATGACCTTTTGAGATCGGCCAAGTGTTGATCTTTTGGCTAAGATTGAACCACCACATCATCAGTGTACACCCCCATGAACTTACCAATCATGTCATGAAAGATAGTGCTCATTGCTCTCTGATAAGTTGTCCCAACATTCTTTAGGTCGAACGACATCATAACCCAATCATAAGCTCTAATCAGCTCGGGACATTTGAAATTCATCTTGCTCACATCTTCCTCGACTATCTTAATCTGATTACACCCCGAATGCCTAGCCATATAACTTAGAATTAAGTTGCAAGTCGCAACATCAATTAGCATGTTCGAGATCAGTATGGGGTATTCATCATTTGGGGTAGCCAAGTTAAGATTTTTGAAGTCCACACATATCCTCTGCTTCCCATTCTTCTTCATAACTAAGACAATGTTGGATAGCCATTCCACATAGGTGGCTGTTCTTATGAACCCTGCATCCAAAAGTCTCTTGATTTCTTCCCGAACTAACTCTTCAACCTCTTTGGACATTCTTCTCATGGGTTGTTTGAACGACCTATAACCGATGCTCCATAAGATCTTGGTCAAGGCTAGGCATCTCATAATTCTAAGCAAAGCAATCCTTGAATTCCCTAAGCAAAGCAATCAACTTGGCTTCAAATTCAGCATTAAGTCTAGCACTGATGAAAATTGGTTGAACCTCTTCTTTGATGCCTAAGTTAACTTCCTTCAAGGGATCCTGCACTTCTGTTGGCTCATCTTAGAGTTTGCGAGATGTAATCTTTAGGTCTTCGAGTTATAGTTGGGCTGATGGATCTTGCTCTTCATTTTTATATATGCACTCAGTCACAGCTATATTATGTTCCCAAATGAGAGCTTTAATCTTCTTCCAACATTCTCTATATTTTTGTGACTTAACAATTAAAAACTTTGGAATACGATGCTCGGCTAAGGAGCCGAACTGATGTAGGCCGAAGATCCTTGATTGATCCAAAGAAGTTACCTCAAGTTGTTTATGTGAGGCCTTGTCCAAGCATCGGTTCGATCCGTTAAGGAATCGAAATGCTCATTTTGGTTTAGTCTCACGATGAAGCGCTCGTGCTTATTTAGTTGATTTTTGAAAATTAGTTTTTAGGAGTCACCACCTTAATTTATTTTTAATTGGAAAAATATAAGGTAAAAACTCGTTAATTGACTCCATTAAAATTATCCCAAAGGAAAAAAGTGAATTAGCCTCGAAACCAAAAAGGATTTGTGGACTAGGTTTTTGGTTTATTTAGAAAAAAAAGTTTTGCATATTAATATAAAAATAGCTTAATGAAAAATTATTTCATTGTGAGGCCTCGCTTGAATGCCTCTCCCCTCGCTCGGGAAAAATGCCTTAAGGAAAGGCTAAGCGATTTTTAAGGGAAGTTAGGTACGAGTTTCGGTGCTCACGATTGGAAGTGGCTATCACCTCAGAAAATTGATTTGATTTTTGAAAAGGACTCGGGAATCGCCACCGTAATTTATTTAATGAAAAAATTAAGGAAAAATCCAATTTGATTCCAATTTATTAATCTTTGATTAATTTACCCAAGGATAAAAGTCACTAGTCCTTGAACTAAGTTGAGCTTGGGGACTAGATTTTTGGTTTTAAATAATCTCGTTTTGACTCTTTAGTTTAATTTGACTTTGAAAATTGATTTCATGAATGACAAGTATTAATGACGATTTATAATGCATGATCATGGCATATTTATGAAATATATGGAAAAATAAAGGACAAGTATTTAAATATCCATAAGTTAAGGAGAGTATTCTCTATAGTCCTTATGGATTCTAGGAGAACTACAAATCGCTTCTTAACTCAAAAAATAATTAACTAATTGCATTAATTTAAAATTTTTAAGAAAAGTATAAATTGACGTTTACATGAAAAATAAATGGGGAAGGGGATTGATTGGGATTTGGATTTGAGGCTTGGATTCAGATTACAAGCATGCCTACGTACCCCATTGGATGGGGATCAAAACCCACGTAGTTCGTTCCACTGTGAGGTGGAGGGGTTTAGGGATTGGTCAGATTGATTTAATTTGATTTGGGGTGATTTTGGGGTCGGTGAGAGAAGATGATGTACCTTCTATTTGGGGGATATTAAGTGGACGGAGTGTTTTTCTGGATCGAAATTATATTTTATCGATTTTGGATGATGAATTTAAATTAATCTCGGAGGAAATTAATTTGATAATTTGGTGGCTTAATTACCCAATTTTTAATTAATTAAAAGGAATAATTAATTAAAGTGATTAATTAAAAGGATTAATTAATCAAATTGAGTGAAAACTATTTGAAAAATTAATTTTTAATTAATTAATTAATTGTGATTACTCAAAATGAGTGTGGAAAAATAATTAGAGAGAGAGAAGAAGCAAATGGATAGCCAATCAACAATTGCTTAAGGTGTAGCTTGAAGTGGTGAGGGAGTGGGGTATTTATAGGAGCAGATAGGGGGGTGAAAAAGACCAAAAAGGGCCTAAAAAGTAGATAAAAAGAGGGGTCAAAAGGGTATTTCAACGAAAAGGGCCAGAGCCACAAGACGAGCTCGCGGACGTGCGTCAGCAAGGTCACCTCGCGGAGTCCACCAGAACACTTGGCGGATGTGCCAGAAGGCCTGGCGGACGCGCACAGGCAGCCCGCAGACATGCGGGCATGGCTCGCGGACGTCCTCAAGCTGTCTTGGGTTCCGAGCCTTTTTGCTTTTCGGTTCAGTTTTTAGAGGCTTTTGGTCAGTTTTTGGGGTATTCTGAAGTCTGAAAAATTACCGGTCAGTGGTGGTAGATTTGAAATTAATTATCCGACATTTTAGCAGTCAGTTTTGAGGAAAATTAGGTCAGTCTTGAGAAAATGCTGTCTGATACAGAAAGTCCAATCAGGATCGGAAAAGTGATATCAATTTGTGTCGGAAGAAATAAAACGTTTACCTTTCGGGGGCGTTGCCCCCTTGGCCCCTGCCCGTTAACTGGCTAGTGGGACTGCCGTACCGGCTCTGTGTAATGCATGAATTTTAGCAGGTGTCAAATTGCAGCAGTGTCTTAAGGGTAAAAAATTGAGGGTTCACATTCATGAATAATTAATTAAGATGAAATGATAATTATGAATAAACATACATTTATACAAATAAAAGAAACATCCATCCATGAATAAAGTAAATAAAAGAAATAATTAAGTTACAACAAAACCAAATAATTAGGAGATATCTCCTCTAACCCTTTTGGGTTCTAGAAAGATCACACATTCCCCAAAAAAAAATCTAAAAAAAAGGAAAAAAAAGAGAAGGTGACAAGGGGGAGAAGTTGTTTATTTTATTTTGGATTTGCTACTTGAACAAAGTGTTCCTGCATATCCCTTTGAATGAGAATCAAAATCCACGTAGTTCTTCCATCTTGCGATGAGGTTTTATTTTAGTCTTGCCATTTTATCATGTTTTGGTTGATTTTAATTTGATTGATTAATTAATTAATACCCGTTTGTTTAATTAATTAAGAGAGAAGGAGTAGAAGAAGAAGAAAGAAGGCAAAGAGCCTTCGGGGAGAAGAAGAATTCCCAAGGAGGAAAATAATGAAATAAAAAAGATAGAGATTAAGTGCTTACCTTTGCTCTTGCATCGCTTGAGGACGTAGGGCGGATAAAGCGACTTACTGGATTGCAATTCCACCTTTCTCGGCTTGATGGAATGGAAGGGCTTGCCTCGGATAACGAGGATAATAAGTCCACCTTTCTCGGCTTGATGGAATGGAAGAGCTTGCCTCAGAAGGCGAGGATAATGATTTTACCTTTTCTCAGTTTGATGGAATGGAAGAGATTGGCTCAGACGGCAGGGGAAAATCGAGAGTCAAAACAACTAAGGAAGTTGTGACCCTAATTGCTTTGCAATGCAAAGAGCAAAAGCAAAGCCAAAAAATAAATAAAATAAATATTTTTAACTAGAAAGCTCGTTCCTTGTCGGACCAAACTAGGAAGAAAGAATGATTAATTTACTTGAGTCAAAGGTCAATCAGGCAAGCCAGGAGTGAAGAAAGAGGACCCTTATTTATAGGCTGAGGGCTAGGGGAAGGGTTTCTAACCTTCAGATGTGGGATTTCTACATAAAAAGTGCTGAAAATTAAAATTTCATGCCAAGTGTCGCGACAACTTTCCAGCGTTGCAGGCTAGTCCTACTGTACAGCAGACTGTGCCTGCGACAATTGTTGGGCTGTCCACTTAACTTTATGCTTTAGGCCCATTTTTGGTAGTTTTTGTCCCAAAGGAAGGTGTAAAAATAAGGGGTCACAGTTGCCCTCTCATTAGAATTGTTATATTTGTGTGAGGTCTTTCCCGAGCACCGGTCCGATCCTCTAGAGGGGATCGAAATGCTCATTTGGGTTTGGTCTCACAATGGAACCCTTGGGTTCGGATTGGTTGATTTTGAAAATTGATTTGGGAGTCGCCACCTTAATTTTATTTTATTTGGGAAAATTTAAAGAAAAACCCAATTGATTGACTCCAATTACATTCCAATAAAAAAAGTGCACTAGCCCTCGATTACCAAAGAGGATTCAGGGACTAGGTTTTTGGTTCATTTAATTGGTTTGGCAAATTTAATATACAATGGCTTAAAATGATTTCATGAACAATTATAATGCATGAGTAATTATACAATGCATGAATTAAAGTAAGGTAAAGCAATAAAGAAAAAAATAGAAGCAATAAAGGAATTAAATACAGAAAGCAATAAATTTACACATTAAACCAAATTAGGGGTTCTAGCCCTTATGGGTTCTAGGAGAGTCACACATTCCCCAAAATAAATCAATAATCAAAGAAATAGAAACAAAGAAATAAAGAAAAAACACAAAACTTATGTGATGAAAGTGAAAGAAGAGGAATGAATCTTATTTTGATTGGATTTGATGTTTTAGACAAGCATGCCTATATATCCCTTTGAATGGGAATCAAAATCCATGTAGTTCGCCCTTCTTGCGAAGGGAGTTTGTTTAGTCTAAGCCTTTTATCATGTTTCAGATTGATTAATTAAAAGGTGGGTTGATTAATTAGTTAACCTAATTGATTTACCAAGTTGGATTAATTATTTCAGATTTTAATTGACTAACAACCTAGATAAACCAATTTAATTAACTAACTAAGAAAAATAAAATAAATAAATAAATGAATGAATGAATGAATGAATAAATAAAATGAAAAGAGAAAGGAAAAGAAGCTTACCTTGCGCTTGAGCGACTTTTGGACGGCGGAGACTTGTCTCTGTTGGCGGTGTATTTGCCTTGGACAGTGGGGAACTTTTGACTCGGTAGGTTGACTCAGGAAGTCATAAGCTAATCTCACTTTGCAAAGTAAGGAGCAATAGTAAAGCAAGAAATAAAAGAAACTGGGGAGCTCGTTCCTTTCGGACCAAGCTTAGGGGGATGGCTCGCTTGATGCAAAGGCTAATCAAGCAAGCCAAGGGATGTGTGAGCAAGCTCTGAGGTTAGAAATGAGCTGGGGGGTCTCATTTATATAGGAAGGATTGCTAGGAATAGTTTTCACATTTTCCAATGTGGGAAACACGAAATTGAAGTGTAAAACCACACACGGGCTTTCTGTAACCGCACAGGACCAAAAGTCGACCGCACAAAACCCTCAGTGACCACACGGACAAAGGAGTGACCACACAGAAGGAATTTTGAATCACACAAGGGCTATATAGAACGACATAGCCCTTGTGCAGTCACCAATGGCCCATGTGCGTTCACCGATTAGTCTTCGACACCCGATTTCACCGATTTTCAATGTTTTGACCCGTTCCAACTCTGTTTTTTGTGATTCCAGTTGCGTTGTGCTCGTTATTTAATTTTGAATGATTTAAGGATGATTTATAGGCTTGAAGGATGGGTCCTGGGTCCCGAGGCTCGGATTCTCAGTTTTTGGGATTTTGGCGATTTTGGCTTTCGGAGGTCTGTTTACCGAGCCTAGGTGCCTTTAGGGTTCAAATGCATACTGGAGGGTGTAAAATTAAGGGTTCACAGTTACCCCCTCATCAAAATTGGCTTGTCTGTAAGACGATTATGATGATAGTGAACCTGAGAAGAAGGAATGGAAAAAAGGAACCAAAGGGATGTCTAAGTCAGTGTTTGGACATGTTTGGGTGAATGATGATAAGTAAATGGAAAAGGAACCATAGGGATATCTAGGTGATCGTTGCTAGACATTTATGGGTGGATGAAAGTGATATTCCCAATCTACTTGGGAAAATCTGGATTAAAAGTGATATTCCCAGTCTGTTAGGGGAAAAGGATCCTAAGGCTATCCTAGGATGGGTCTGATTATAGAAGGGAAACATAATTCAGATTTATGGTATAGATCCTAAGGCTATCCTAAGATGGGTCTGATTATAGAAGGGAAAACCTAATTCAGATTTAAGGTTTGGATCCTAAGGCTATCCTAGGATGGGTATGATTTTTGAGATTTGATTGGTTTGGGTGAAGGACCCTGTGACTTCTTGATTGAGGGGTTCAGATTGATGACTCGTTTTGATTCAGAAATTCAGATTGATGATCTGTCTTAATTCATGGAATTCAAATTAATGATCCATCTTGATTTTAAGAGCTTTGATTAGCGATATGTTTAGTGTAAAATACATCTGACTATGCAAAGATTTTTATGATTTGAATACCTTGAACCTGTGAAGGGTCAATATAATATGAGAGTGCTGATCTTTTGGGAGAGAGAGTGCCCCCATTTTGGAAGGATAATGAAAAGATAGCTCGGTCATTTGGTTTTAGGAAGAAGTTAAGGCTAGGTCAGGTTTTGGCCTTGGAGAAGGAGGTCATTCTTGGAAGGATGATGAAAAGTAGCTCGGTTAGGTTTGGCCCTTGGAAGGCTTAATCAGGTATGGCCTGGAAAGTTATTTTGGAAGACTAGGTTGGATTTTGGCCTTGGAGGAGGTCATGCTTGGGGCGCTCAATCAAGTGTGGCCTGGAAGGTTATCTTCAAAGACTAGGTTGAATTTTGGTGGGAAAGGCTCGGCTAGGATTGGCATTGGAGAAGATTAGGTAGGAGGGCTCAGTCAGGTCTGGCCTAGAATGTTATTTTGGGAGGCTAGGTCAGGTTTAGCTTTGGAGAAGATTAGGTAGGAGGGCTCGGTCAGGTTTGGCCTTAGAAAACGTCAAGTAGGAAGGCTCGATCAGGTTTAGCCTTTTTAAAGGTGAAGATTATGGGTTGGCTTTATGTGACCCATCTATTAAGAGTCTACCCTGGACATGGCTTTTGGAGGTGATTTGACTAGCTGGTTTGCCCTTTGATTTTACTTGTCCAAATGACTTGGACTTTAGGGATGATATGATTTTGCCAAGGAGGCTTGGATTTGGAAGGATGTTATGATTTTACCAAGGAGGCTCAAACTTTGAAGGATGGCATGATTTTGCCAAGGAGGCTTAGACTTAGAAGGATGGTATGATTTGCTAAAGAAGCATAGGATGGGATTTGACTGGTTCAGGCCCTTTTTAATCAGCTTAAGGATGATAGGGCTTGGGAGTCATAGCTTGACTTTTGGCTTTGCTAAGGAAACTGGGCTTTAAGGATCATGAGGTTTTGAGAGACTTGGGATTTTTGGTGGGCTTGGCCCTTAAAAGATGGGATTTTTCTAAGGAGACTTAGGTTTGAAAGAATGGTAGGTTAGGCCCTTTGAAAAGTTTTGGGGAGGTTGTATGATTTTGTTATCGTAGCATGATTTATGGAGAAGACAAACACAACTTATCTTATTGTCTGAGATTGAAGAGACTTTAGAGTGACATGACTCTTAGGGGAGACACTGGATTAATCTTAGACAAGGACTCAGAAGATGTGTCCCTTGACTTATGATAGGAGCTATTTTGCTTTTTGAGCTAAAAGACTTTGATAGATGACTTGAAGATATACCCCTAATGAATGATAAGGGCTACTTAGCTGCTTGAGCTAAGAGACGTGACGGATGATAGAAAGGATATGCCCCTAATGAATGATAAGGGCTACGTAATAGATTACAGGAAGGATATGCCCCTACTAAATGATAAGGGCAACGTGATGGATTGACTAAAAGATGACATGGAGGACATGACTATGACGGATTAATAGAAGACGATTCAGAAGGCATGCCCCTAATGAGGGATCAGCTGAAAGATGATGACTTAAGAAGATATGTCCTTAATGTGAGATAAGGACATAAGAGACAGAATGATTTGACTAAGATGACTCCTTTTTTTTTTTTTTTTTTTAGCTCTAACTTCTACCCGAGTCGCCCTTTTAGGTTTTCAACTCGATGAACTTGCTCTAATTTCTGCCTAAGCTGCCCTTTTAGGTTTTCAACTTAGCGAGCTAATCAATGAATTTTGGCATTTTAAAAAATTATTCGACCATGATTTGGACTACTGCTTTTCTTCATCTTGGGGCTCTGACCTTTGTCTAAACTATTTCATTGAATCTTGGTCTAGAGAGAAACCTTGTGGGGATATCAGGTCCTTTTTGAGATTGTTGCCCCTTTGTTGAGGTGCTAAATTTGTTTACCCAAAAGTGCAATGGGTAACTTCATTGGATTGCCTTTAGCTTCGCCTACTCCAATTGAAGAGATCACCATTTGGTGTTCACTATTATTTTGACTATCCTTTGATTAGGAGCTGGTGAAGTGGCTATTGATGTGGGCACAAAAATACCTAAAGTTTTTATTCTTCCAATTCATGGTGGATTTCATGGTGAAATGCAAATGCTTGCCAAAATTCATTGATTCTTTATCTTTAGTTATTCTTTTCTCTTTTTTGTTTTTTTGTTTTTTATGAGACACAACTACTTTAGATTAAACAATAAAGATGGGAAAATAAAAGTGCACAAATAACATAAATGTTTTATTACAAAAGGAGAAGATAGTACAAAATAGAAAAAGAATACAAGAATGACAAACTCAGACTCGAACTCAAACTTGGACTTTGAACATAGACTCTGACTCGAATTTGAATTTGGATTTTGGATATGGACTTTGAACATGAACTCAGACTTGAATTTGGACTCAGACTCAGATTTGGATTTAATCTCAGACAAGTCAGATTAGTTGAGCTTGAACTCCTCCATAACATGCTACTTAGATAATGGTGAGGTGGGGTCTGTTTTCCACTTTGGTGAAAATGCATGGATCACAATGATAGATTCAGCTTAAAAGGGAAAGTGGGATCGAGGCATGTCGGTCTTAGCCTCAAAGGTCATGGGGTTCAGATTCTTCATCACTATTCAGATCAATTGTGGAGAATCTAGGTTGAAATGATTTGCTCTGGATACAATCTTCAACCCTTGATGCAGTTGCCACCAAAGCTTTAAAGGTGGGCAAGTGGTGGTCCTTTCTGGTAAAAAGAGGATTTCTTTCTGGTAGGAAGAGGTGATGGTCCTTTTTGGTAGGAGTTGAAAAAAAGTGATGGTCCTTTTCTGGTAAGAGATGGAAAAAAGTGATGGTCCTTTTCTGGTAGGAGTTGGAAAAAAGTGATGGTCCTTTCTGGTAGGAGTTAGAAAAGGTGATGGCCCTGATTGGATAGATTGATGGTTATGATGGTTATGATTGGATAGATTGATGGTTCTTTCTGGTAGGAGGGGGTAGAGGTGTGGTCAGGGCAGCCATGACAATTGGGTTAGCTATTGGTACCTTAAAGCAAAATCAAAAGAGAACCAAGTGAGTGGTGGGTGGGAGTAAGACTATACAGACTCTGAGGGAAAAGGATTCCCTATGGTGTTGTGGGCAACTATTTTTGGGCTTAAAGTAAGATGGGCCAAAGGTATTGAACTTTTGAGGATCCTAAGGTAGGATGGGTCAAGGTTCTGGGCTTGGGGTAGCATGTTGGGCCAAGGGTATTAGGCTTTATAGGTCTGGGGTATATTGGGCCAAAGGTTGTTGGGCTTAAGGATCATGGGTTTTGGAGATTTGGGGTGTATTTGGGCCAAAGGTTGTTGGGCTTAGGGTTAGTGGTACTTAAGGTACTAGGTAAGGTACCTTAGATAATGGGTGATGTATTTAAGGTTTGTGGGGTGAAGGTGATTGGATTGAGGTGAGAGAGTTTGACCCTTCTTCGGTTCAAGGTATGACATAGGCTTGGGATGAATGCTTTCTAATTTGTACATTATGGATGCATGATATGCATGGGAAAAGTATTTCATGAATATACAATTGTACAAGGCTTTGCTTATGATACATAACCTAAGGTCAGGTTCTAGGTTCATTACATGAAAGGGTAAGGGTGGCTTGCATAGGGTACCCGTCACACTGGAGCAGCGATATACCTAACCATATATGAGTCAAAGAGCATCGCGTTCCAACAGTACTGCATACTCGTAAACGTCATGGGGTGGATAATTTCGCTATCGGTAAGCAGACCTAAGGAAGGTTGCCCACTCAATGTTACTTTCTATCCATTATTTTCCAAAGAAATCTAGGTCAAAAGGCAATGAGCCTATGCAAGTGATGCATGAAAATCATTTTTGCATTAAAAGTGCCAAACTTTGAAACCAATTAGTAGTCCTCTTATTTTCCTTATTAAAAAGAAGGTGGTCATCAGTGGAGTTGCCAACTGTGAGGCCTCGCCCGAGCACCAATCCGATCCTCTAGAGGGGATCAAAATGCTCATTTGTGTTTGGTCTCACAATGGAACCCTCGGGTTCGGATTGGTTGATTTTAAAAATTAATTTGGGAGTCGCCACCTTAATTTTATTTTATTTGGGAAAATTTAAGGAAAAACCTAATTGATTGACTCCAATTACATTCCAATGGAAAAAGTGCATTGGCCCTCGATTACCAAAGAGGATTCGGGGAGTAGGTTTTCGGTTCATTTAATTGGTTTGGCAAATTTCATACACAATGGCTTTAAATGATTTCATGAACAATTATAATGCATGAGCAATTATACAATGCATGAATTAAAGTAAGGTAAAGCAATAAAGAAAATAATAGAAGCAATAAAGGAATTAAATACAAAAATTAATAAATTTACAACTTAAACCAAATTAAGGGATACTCTCTCTAGCCCTTATGGGTTCTAGGAGAGTCACACATTCCCCAAAGTAAATCAATAATCAAAGAAACAGAAACAAAGAAATAAAGAAAAAACATAAAACTTATGTGATGAAAGTGAAAGAAGAGAAATGAATCTTATTTTGATTGGATTTGATGCTTTAGACAAGCATGCCTACGTATCCCTATGAATGGGAATCAAAATCCACGTAGTTCGCCCTTCTTGCGAAGGGGGTTTGTTTAGTCTGAGCCTTTTATCATGTTTCAGATTGATTGATTAAAAGGTGGGTTGATTAATTAGTTAACCTAATTGATTTACCAAGTTGGATTAATTATTTTAGATTT
>CATKHJ010426488.1:0-12578 GCA_949750685.1 Vernicia montana | reverse complement strand
TGAAAAATGAAAAATGAAAAATGAAAAATGAAAAATGAAAAATGAAAAATGAAAAATGAAAAATGAAAAATGAAAAATGAAAAATGAAAAATGAAAAATTGAATCCACATCATAAATCATTTTAAGTGTTAATTTTGTGTGTGCAATTACTCGCATTGCTGACTGAACAATTAGATGTTTGATGTTTCCAATTTGTCATATTCAAATATTAAATTAATTAATTTTAAAGTTCAGAAGTTAAAATGATTAATAATATTAAGTTCAAGGGTAAAATATGCATTAAGACAATGTCTTAAAGTAAATTTTATGCACATTACATTCATAACACAATTACCACATGTAAAAAATAGTTCAATGGAAACAATTAAATAGGGGTGTAAATGAGACAAGCCGTTCGCGAGTGGCTCGATAAAAACTCGTTCGCGTTCTGTTCGTTTTATAAACAAGCAAAACTTGAGCCTTACTTTAAGGCTCGATAAATAAACGAGCCGAGTTTGAGCAAAGTTAAACTCGGCTTGATTAGACTCGTGAACAGCTCGATTATAAGCTCGTGAACAGACTCGCAAACAGCTCGATTAATAGGCTCGTAAACAGTTTGATTATTATTATTATTATTATTATTATTAACTTATTATATTAGCATTTCAAAAAATATATTTTAATACTTCTATAAAATTTTTAATAATTCAATTTGATTAAAATATATATTCTCTAATTAAGATAATCTAATATTTCCTTATTATATAATATAATATTCTAATTTTTAAAAATATATTTTTTATTAATTAATATTTTTGTAATACATGTGATACTCAATTTTATAATTAGATTTTTTTTTATTAATTGGATGATTTTACTTTTACGTTAGTTTTAAATATTTTTGTTATAGTTATTTTATTAAAAATAAATATTTAGGAAGTTAAATATTTTAATAAATTTTAAACGAGTTTCAAAACGAGTCGAACTCGAGTTCAAACTTAACTCGATTGTAATTTATTAACAAACTGAGTTCGAGAAGCTCGATTGTAATTTATTAACGAGCCGAGCTCGAGTTTGAACGAGTCGAGTTTGAATATGATTTTCAAACTCGATTCAAAGCTCGAGTTCGGAAAAAAAATATCGAGCCAAGCCTGAATAAGGTAAAGTTCGGCTCGGTTCGGCTCGACTCGATTACACTCCTACAATTAAATAAAGCCAATTTATATTTATTGTGCATATGGCTATTTAATGATATGGAACATTTTTTCTTACCGCAGCAAAGCAAGGCGCGGGTGAGTTTCCAGTAATATAATAACAAGTCAATATGAATTAGATTAGAGTCTTCATCAACCGCCCAACATGTCCAATTTGAATCAACATGCATCAATAAGTAATTAAATCGTAATTTGATAATTGTCATATATTGAATCAATTTGTATTTTTTTCAATATAAATAAATAGATGACTAACGTAAATTATACATATATATATTAAAAAAGTAAGTTGGATTTTATTTGATAATTAATATTTGTATTAAAATAAAAATAAAAAGGCACTATAGATTTTATATTTTTTGTTTTTTATTATGCAATGTTTTTTTAATAGTTTTTTTTTTGTTAAGACCTGTAACGTGATTTTTACAGAGTAATTTCTTCATTTAATTTGTTTGCTATATAAATTACTATATTAGAATTTAAAAATAAGTTGTTTAATTTATTATTATTATTTTTAATATTGATAGAAATATTTATTAATTAAAAAGTGAATAATATATAAAATAAATCTGCACAATTCGATCTAATCCGATCCGTATTTATAGATTGAATTGGATTATTATTATTTTTTATTTTTATGGGTTAAGTTGGATTGAATATCTTATTTAAATCGCATCAAACCGGCTCGCGAATACCTCTACTATGAATCATTAACCTAAAGTGAATTACTATACTAATTTTTTTTTTCTAAATTTAAATAATATTATTATGTTTTTATTAAAATAAATTTATATTATTATACAAAATTGCCCTGATTTTGTGAATGAGTATGTTTTATGCCTTAACCCTGTGTAAATATTGATTAAAAAAAAAACCATATTATTAGGTATATAAAAGAAAAAATAAACATTATTAATAAATTTGAATAATTAGTAAGAATTAATTTGGAATATGTATTAAAATGAGGAAAAACAATTATCCTATTTCAATTTATGCTATGTAGTCTGTAATTCTGTATCACTATACTCAGCTGCGAGAATCAGAAGACACAAGAAAAGAAAAAAAAATAAAAAATTAAGTTTAATTAATCTGAAGTTTAATGAGAAAATTACTCAGAGCATTCTTAATTAAACTGAAGTCAGTGTCAGTGTACTTGTAGCTGTTCTTTAATCAAACATGGCAATGCTAAGGAGAGATTTGAGGCGTCTATAGGTTATACTGACCAATTAGTTGCCTATCAACTGTTTGATGAAATGCCACTGAAAGAAGAGTAAAAGAAACCGGAATCAAGTTTGGAGGAGGGGCCGGACTATTGTACGGTACAGACTTACAGGTTGCATTATATAATGACACCCCAGTAATGTTGTAGTAGGTGATTCTATGTCTCATCTCTGTTTTTATTTTTATTATTATTTTATTATATTTATTTTTCTTCATTAATTTATCATACTTGTACTTGTCCTTTACTGCTTTCTTTATGCTGCTTCTTGTATTGTTTTGTCTCTACCTTTTCCTTATTTTTTTTTCTATATTTATTTTCTGGCATTTTTTTTTCAGCTATTATAGGTCTGTTTTACATTACTGATTGAGCTGCCGTTGAGAAAAACACTTTGTTGAAAATATTGATTAAGGTTATTAAACTTTGTTTTTAAGATGGATTTCAAATGTGTTAATCATAACAGTTTCAAAACAGCTAAACAACACCCCAAAAATGCTTTTCTCAACAACATCTAAAATGGTGCTTTTTTGGAAAAGCAGCTTTAAGTTCAATGCCAAACAGACCCTATATTGTTAGCCTTTGACCTTTTTTTAAATGATTAGTTGTATAAGTAACCAAATTGTGTTATCAATTGAAAATTGCAATACCTGTTATTGGATAGGTTAACTAGTACTAGTTTTTCCCCAAAAGTTGAACTACTGATTCCTATTCTTGCTTATTGATGCTTATAATTGTATTAACTTCCATAAGAAGTCCTTATCAAATAATAGATATATGGCATGCCCAAGTGATAAGAATCTATTACCAATTTGCTTTGTTTTACAAACGATAGAACTATTCTACTATGTAGCCTATTGTTGGAAATCATCTTATGGCGCTTGAGTGAGCATTTTTTACATTCTTTAATTAGAAGCTTGTCATCTAAATAATTCTTTAAAATTGAACTTACTTGTAAATGTAAGCACTACAGTTATATTATAAATGAAATATTTATCCACATTTGATTGACTTGAAAATTGGTAATATATTACATATGAAATTTGATATTGCATATGCAAATCCAATGGTCATTTGTGAATATATGAATTACAAAAATTATGCCAGTGTAAAAACCTATGTAATTTACTTGTGCAAGTTGATCCTAGTTTTGTTTGTGTCCATTTGTTTGTATATATTGGAATTGATTATTACTATGTGTTTAGACTCTAGAATATAGCGAAAGACATGGAGTCTTGTGGCCAAGACTTTTATTACATTTGAGTTAACATCTTCATATATAAATATAGGCACCGACTATTACAAGATGTTTGGACTCTAGAATATAGTAAAAAGTATGGAATCTTGTAACCAATATTTTAGTCGTGTTTGAGTTTAACATTATTTGGTACATGCTGGCCCTGTTGTATTTCTATAATTTTCTTTTACATTTTCGCTAAGAAGATTTTTGTTGTAACTGAGGGGAATAGTGTACGACTATGCAAACCACCTATTATGTTGTTGATTAATTTAATAACTAAGGATTGGGACATTTAGAAGAAAAATTAATTATTTGATATTTATTTAGTTAAAAACTCAGTATATGAAAACTTGCTAAAATCACAGTTGTTGATCATTCTAGTGACAACAAATTTGTGTTTCAAATTGCATAGAAAAAAATACATGCTTTGATTTAAGAGTAAATTCCATTAAGCACTCTAGCTATCCTTGAATTACCTAAACCATTTCTCTTATTTGTAAATTTTACAAATGGACTCCAAAATAAAATTCATAATATACAAAATTCTGTATCCTTGTTATAGCAGAATAGCAAAATATATTACTAAACTAATAAAGAAAATACTGCGACTTAGTTTCATTGATATTAAAAATGAAAATTATAACACCAAAATTTATTTTAGAGGTTGCTGGTGTAAGTATTTAAATCAGATGAATACACTGTACAAAGCGTGTTCACTGTTGTTTATTATTTAATTCAAATGTGGCAGATGATAAAAACTTGGCTATGCAAGATCCAAGATAGTGCATGGTTGTTGTTTAGCTGGAATATGTAGCATAAATAACTTGCTGTCATACTAGCAAAAAAGAAAAAATTCACAGGCATATTGTATCATTTTAGTAACTTCTCTAAATTCATTGACATAAACATTATATTATCTCTCATTCTACTCCCTAGCCTCATCAGTCAGCCATCCATTGCAAGTTTACCACCATTCAATTTTTACTTTTGTACTCTGCTTTGATTGCCCTATTTAGTCTGCTTTGAGGAAAAGAAAATTGAAACTCTGCTTCTCTGATAGCTAAGAGGAAAGTGGAGTGCTTGCAGATTAACTTTTGATTGTTTTCTATTATCACTCATCCCAAAATGCCCTTAACAAATTTCTTCTGTAATTTGTTTGCTGTTTATTATTCCTTATAAGTATTTTTTTTCTGTTAGCATAGACCTGCAAAATAGATACCTTTTGCTTTTATGTTTCATTTGATTCCTAAAGCACATCACTGTTGTCTTCTGAAAGTGTTCAGTTTGGTTACTTACAAAACTTATTATTATTGCTCTTAGAAGTTTTCTTTGTTTCTTTTTTTTCCCCTTCTATTAGTTAGTTTGCCAAAAGAAAAAAAAAATCTAAAAAAACCTCTTTTTTGTTTCTCAATTAATTCTAAGATGTTGTCATCATAGTTTATCTATTGTTACTGCTGTTTTTGTGTTTGATATGTAAAAAAAAAAAAAGGATAAAAGTGAAAAAAGAAAAAAGAAAAGAAAGGAACAAACAAAAGCAGGAAATGGAACTTGTGAATTGCATTGCATCCAAAGTAACTGGACTGTTGGTTGGATCCATTGGGCACCGTATTAGCTATATATGGAACTACAGTAGCAACATTCAGAATCTAAAAGATCAAATGGAGAAACTTTCAGCTGAAAGGGAGAGGGTGCAGCATCATGTGGATGAGGCTAGAAGAAATGGGGAAGAAATTGAAGCATTAGTAGATAAGTGGCTGACAAGTGTAAATCTGGTCAATGAACAGGCTGGAAAAATTCTCCAAGATAATGATAGAGAAAATAAGATGTGCTTCAGGGGATTGTGTCCTAACTTGAAGATGCGCTACCAGCTAAGTAGAAAAGCAAAGAAGGAGACTCCAGTCATTGTTGAACTCCTAGGAGAAGGGAAATTTGAGAAAGTTTCTTATCGTATCCCTCCACAAGGGATGGGATTTGTCAAAGATTATGAGGATTTTGAATCAAGAATGCTAGTTTTGAAGCAGATTGTGGAGACATTAAAGGATGCTGGTGTTTATCTGGTTGGAGTCTATGGGATGAGTGGCGTTGGTAAGACCACACTCACAAAAAAGCTTGCTGCACAAGTCAAGGAATATGGAATATTTAAAATGGTGGTTCAAGTAGTAGTAACCCACACTCCAGATGTGAAAAGGATTCAACAAGAAATTGCAGATTGGTTAGATTTCAAGTTTGATGTGGAGTCCATTGAAGTAAGGGCAGCTCGGTTATGTGCGAGACTGAAACAAGAGGAGAAAATTCTAGTAATTCTGGATGATATGTGGGAGAGAATCAAGTTAGAGGAGATAGGAATTCCTTTCTTTAATGATCATAAAGGATGCAAGATACTGATGACATCCAGAAATCAAAATGTGTTGTGGGAGATGGGTGTGCAGAGAGATTTCCGGCTTCAAGTTTTAGAAGATAAAGAGGCTTGGCATTTTTTTGAGAAGAAGGCAGGAAATGTGAAAGATCCCAATTTACAACCTATAGCAATTGAAGTGGCAAGGAGATGTGCAGGTTTGCCTGTTCTGATTGTAGCAGTTGGAATGGCATTGAAGAATAAGGAATTTTTTGAATGGAATGATGCCTTAGAAGAGCTGAAAAGATTTGATAATGAGGGAATGGAAGGGCGTGTTTACTCAGCCTTAGAGTTGAGTTACAACTTTTTGGGAGGTGAAGAAAAGTCTGTGTTCCTACTTTGTGGACAACTCAAACCTCAGGGTGAGTCCATCAGTGACTTGTTGAAATATAGTATTGGATTGCGTTTGTTTAATCAGCGCATGACACTGAAAGCAACCAGAAATAGACTACTTAAAGTGGTCAATGACCTCAAAAGGTGTTGTTTGTTGCTGGAAGGCGACAATAATGAATATGTCAGTATGCATGATGTTGTTCACCGTTTTGCATCCTCAATTGCATCCAAGTATCATCATGTCTTCACTGTGGCTTATGACACTGTATTGGAAGAATGGCCTGAGAAGCACAGGCTTGAACAGTGTACATCAGTCTCTTTGCCATATTGCAAAATCCCTCAGCTTCCTGAAGTATTTGAATGCCCAAAACTCAAGTCATTTTTTCTGTTCAATAACAATCCCTCATTGAGAATCCCAGACAATTTTTTCAATACAATGATAGAACTCAAACTTTTAGATCTGACATCACTGCATTTTTCAGGATTACCTATGTCACTTCGATTTCTTGAGAACCTTCAAACATTGTGTTTGGATGGTTGTGTATTGGAAGACACAGCAATAATTGGAGACTTAAAGAGTTTAAAAGTTCTCAGCTTTGTGGGTTCTAATATTGTTCTGCTGCCAAGAGAAATAGGGAGATTGACTCGTTTACAACTTTTAGATTTGAGGGATTGTTCAAGCCTTGAGGTTATTCCTCCAAATGTACTTTCATGCCTAACCCAATTAGAGGATTTGCATATGGGAAACAGCTTTGTGCAATGGGAGGGGGAAGGACATAACGGTCAAAGAAACAATGCCAACCTATCTGAATTGAAGCTTCTGTCAAACCTAATCACTCTAGACATGCATGTTATCGATGCAAAGATCCTGCCCAAGGATTTTTTCTTGGAAAAGTTAGAAAGATTTAGAATTTTTATTGGAGATGTGTGGGGCTGGTCTCATGATGAGTATGAAACTTCAAAAAAGTTGAAACTCAAGCTGAATATGAGCATTCATTTAGTGGAGGGAATTGAAGTGCTACTGAAGAGAACTGAAGATCTACATTTGGATGAACTGAAAGGTGTTAAAAATGTCCTCTATGAATTGGATGGTCAAGGTTTTCCTCTCTTAAAGCGATTGCATGTCCAAAATAATCTTGATATTCAATACATCATTGACTCAGTTAGGATGGGCCTTTACATTGCTTTCCCAAGTCTAGAGTCATTGTTTCTTGACAATTTGAATGACTTGGAGAAGATTTGCCATGGTCCACTTACCATGGATTCTTTTAGCAACTTAAGGATGTTGAAGGTGGGAAACTGTAATAGATTGGAAAATCTCTTCTCATCCTTAATGGTTAACAACCTTGTGCAACTTGAAGAAATCAATGTAAGTAGTTGCAGAATTATGAAAGAGATTGTTGTTGTTGTGGAAAGTGAAGATAATGCAAGTGAAGGTAAAGCAATTATGTTAACAAAATTGCGCACATTGACACTAGAATATCTACCTCAGTTCATAAGTTTTTGCTCCCAAGTGAAGCAACCTTCTATATCCCAAAGCAAGCAGAAGCTATTGACAACTCATGTGGGCTCTAAGGAAATCATACTCGAGGAAGAGCTTGAAACTCCTTCACTGCTTTTCAACGAAAAGGTATGATTGATAATTCTTTTTGATCTTGCTTATTTTTTGTTCCTTATCTCTTATGACCTCTATTCTAGAAAATTGAGATTAATTTATTCAAGAAAAAGATAGAGTATGCATTTCATAGTTTCTTCCCATTATTGATTTTCTTTGGCATGTAATTTTATTCTAATACACATACACACTTTTGTAAAATAATAAGATAAAATTAAATATATAATATTGAAAAAGACTTTTGTTTTTTAAATTTATATTAATGAAAAACCTTAATTTTCAATTTGGCTATAGACTTTACTTATTACTGCAGAATTTACTTATTACACATTTCTGTTAAATAATAAGATAAAATTAAACATTATAATATGAAAAAAGGAGTTTTTTATTTATATTAATAAAAAAAACCTTAATTTTCAATTTGACTTATTACATTTGGTTAATGAGAATGCATGGTTTTACTTTTCATAATTTATACAAAATCTATTGGATGCAATGGTTGGTATGACCTTGGAAGATTTAGAAGATCATGATCAACAAAATATTAAGAATTATTCATAATGACTCCTCACAATAGGGCATAGAGTTGCTAGTGTGTGGCATTGAAATTTTAATTATTTGAACCTTGCCACGCTAATTATTATGATGGGTGTGGGAGATGATTTCCTATGTTAGAAAGGGGCCGCTAGGGCATATTTATACATAAGTTTCTATTGGCTATGGATGTGAATTGTAGTCTATGAGAATGGGATCTTGGAGGGATTCTATTTTCCATTAACATAGTAAATATGATTAAGGTTTTATCCAATAAAAGAATAT
Source organism: Vernicia montana (assembly GCA_949750685.1). Lineage (NCBI taxonomy): Eukaryota > Viridiplantae > Streptophyta > Magnoliopsida > Malpighiales > Euphorbiaceae > Vernicia > Vernicia montana. The sequence continues at coordinate 3,767 of CATKHJ010426488.1, read as the reverse complement.
CATATCAAAGTATATTTTTATCCTTTAAAGAAATAAGTAAATAGATCCATAACTTATATATAAGTATGTAAGGAACTTTTGAAGGAATTTTTTTTTAAAACATTTATATTGCTGGAACAACCTTAAATTTTTAATAGTATGAGTTTGAGCAATATATGAGTCATTTTGATTATAATAAATATATCGATATTAGTTAAAAGAATTTTACTTCTTTATACACTTGATTTTAACATATTGAAATTAGAGCACCTGGCGGAAAATTTACTTAAAATTCAAGCATTCCTAATCTCATTATCCCTTGGTTCCATAGTGTAATGATAACACAGGCAAGCTTTAATAAGAGAATGTGAACCACAAATTGATAATGGCATCCATATGATTTTTGTTTTGTTTTCTTTCTATACATTATAAATATTTAAAGGGGAATGAGAGTGTCGGGGTTTGAGCCCTTGACCTCTCACATTATGGGATTGGCACTCTACCATTGGGCTACTAGTTTAGTGACCTTAGGGTTGTTATTTTTTTGTTGGAAAACTTATTAGATAGTGTTACAGATTGTATAGCTAGAATAGGAAGTTATAAATATATACTGATTTATAGGGATTTGATATAGGAGATTTTCCTTCCTATTATAGGACTTCTAGATCTGTATATATACATATACAATTGATGAATAATATAGTATGATTTATTCCCATCTCTTCTTCTCGTTCTACTTTAATTACATGGTATCAGAGCGTTCGAGGGTGAGATTTGGTTCTGGAAATATAAATTTCCAGAATTCGGATTGTCTGCAAATTGGCAGACTTGGGTTCTAAAATTTCGTGGGTTGGGTCACCCACTTGGAGGAATTTTCTGTCATCACCGCCGACCTAGGGAGGAGTGCAACCACTAGTTCGGCCTCTCCCCAGAAGCCGGCGTCCAGAAGGTCTGCGCGTGAGCCACATGCGCCATCTCAAGCTTCTGCCGTCAGTACCACGCGCCGGAGCGTGAAGGTGCGTTAGCTGCCGGAATTTTGTCTGGTCGACGTCGTTCGGCTTGCCTGTGCCTGCACTCTTTGATTCTATACCTGTTTGGGTCTGCATCTACACCGTTGTGAGACTTATTTGGCTATACAGGTTCTGTCCAAAATTTCAATTCAAATATTTTTTTTTTTGTTTCTCCTCTTTTTCGACTGCTTTTTCTTTGAAATATGGCGGAGAAAAAGGCTGTTGTTGTTTCTGATGTGGTTCCAATGATGTCGAAAATCACGGAACATAAACTTAATAATACAAATTATCTTGAATGGAGTCGAACTATTGAATTATATTTGCTTAGTATTTCTATGGATAGCCATTTGACTGATGATCCTCCTAAGGATGATTCTAGACTGCCTTGGATGAGAGAGGATGCTCGCTTATTTTTACAGATACGTTACTCTATTGACAGCGAGGTGGTTGGTATGGTCACTCACTGTAGGATAGTCAAGGAATTAATGAACTATTTAGAATTCTTGTATTCTGGAAAGGGGAATATCTCTCGTATCTATGATGTGTGTAAAGCATTTTACATGGTAGACAAAGGTGATATGTCTTTCACCGGCTATTTCATGGATTTCAAGAAAACATATGAAGAACTCAACATGTTGCTTTCCTTCAGTACTGATGTAACTGTAAAGCAAACTCAGCGGGAGAAGATGGCTTTTATGAGCTTTTTAGCTGGTCTCACGTCTGAGTTCGAAACTGCTAAATCTCAAATTCTTTCTGGTTCAGAGATTTCCTCTCTACAAGATGCTTTCAGTAGGGTTCTTCGAACAGAGAATTCGCCGCCTGTTCAGCTTGCTCAACCTAACAGTGCTCTTATTAGTCGTAATAACACATTTGAGTCAGGGAAACAACAGCAATACAGGAGTGGTGGTGGTAATGAGGGCATGGGATTCAACAACTATGACAAGAATACTGGTACTTGTGGACAAGAGTCAGGAGAAATAGTGTGTCACTATTGTCATAAGCCAGGTCATATCAAGTGGGATTGTCGGAAGTTGCAGAATAAGAACGCTCAGTCTGCCCATGTTGCATCTACTTCTGAGACCTCTGAAAAGTCTGTCATGATATCTGCAGTTGAGTATGCCAGATTGACTCAACTTCAAGAAACAATGAAACCTCAATCCAGTCCTGTTACTGCTATTGCTGAGTCAGGTAAACCCAATACATGTATTGTTTCCTCCTCTTCAAAATGGGTCATTGATTATGGTACTACAGATCACATGACAGGTAATTCTAGTTTATTCTCTACCTTTCAGTCACATAAATCTACTTCTCCTGTTACTTTAGTTGATTGTTCAACATCTTGTGTTATTGGATCTGGAACAATTAATCCTACATCATCGCTCTCTTTGTCATATGTTTTTAGTCTACCTCAGTTATCCTTTGATTTGATTTCTGTCAGTAAACTCACTCGTACTCTCAATTGTTGTCTCATTTTTTTTTTTGATTATTGTTTATTTCAGGATCTTATGATGAAGAAGATTATTGGTAAGGGACATGAGTCTGGAGGCCTCTACATCCTTGACACACAAATACCCAAGTCTATAGCCTGTACTAGAGCTGTCACTCCTCTTGAAGCATATTGTCGGTTGGGTCATCCTTCTCTTCCTATGTTAAAGAAACTTTGTCCTCAGTTTTCTAGCATGTCTTCATTAGATTGTGAGTCTTGTTAGTTTGCCAAACACCATCGTTTTAGTTCTAGTCCAAGAGTCAATAAACGTGTTAATGCTCCTTTTGAGTTAATACATTCTGATGTTTGGGGTTCTTGTCCAGTTGTATCTAAAACTGGTTTTAGATATTTTGTCATTTTTGTTGATGATTATTCTAGAATAACATGGCTATATTTGATGAAAAATCGTTCAAAATCATTCTCTCATTTTTCTGCTTTTTGTGCTAAGATTCGAACTCAATTTAGTAAGCTTGTACAAATTTTGAGGAGTGATAATGCTAAAGAATATCTATCAGACGTTTTTCAAAAATACATGATCCAGCATGGTGTTCTCCATCAAACATCTTTTGTGGATATCCCCTCTCAAAATGGTGTTTCTGAGAGAAAGAATAGACATCTTCTTGAGACTGCCCGAGTTTTGTTATTTCAAATGTAGGTTCCTAAACACTTCTAGGCTGATGCTGTTTCTACAACTTGTTTTCTAATCAATCGAATGCCTTCCTCAGTTCTGTCTGGTGAGACTCCTTTTCATGTTCTCTTTCCTAATAAAACATTGTTTCCCATTGAACCTAGGATATTTGGTTGTACTTGCTTTGTACGGGATGTCCGGCCTCAAGTTACAAAACTTGACCCTAAATCTTTAAAGTGTATTTTTCTAGGCTATTCTCGTGTGCAGAAAGGGTATCGATGTTATTGTCCCAGTCTTAATAGGTATCTTGTATCTGCTGATGTTACCTTTTTGGAACACACCATTTTCTTCCTCTTCAGGTTCTACTAGTCCAGGGGAGGATGATGATTTGTTGATCTATACTGTTACACCGCCATCTGATCCTCCTCTCTCAGCTTCGGTTAAGCCTCTCATAAAACAAACTTATTCTCGCCGTCCACCCTGTCCTGATCTTGTTCCTGATCCTCCAGCTCCATGTCCTGATGAGCCAGTATCTTCGTCTTCCGATCCACCTCCTAGTACTGATCTTCCCATTGCTCTTCGTAAAGGTACACGTAAATGCACTTATCCAGTATCTTCTTTTGTTTCCTACAACCATTTGTCATCTTCTTCTTGTTCCTTTATT
>CATKHJ010426416.1:0-24596 GCA_949750685.1 Vernicia montana | reverse complement strand
GAATGATCACCAGTTACATAACGCCACAAAAGACGGCCTTTCAGAAAACTACACATCTCTTGTGACCACAAATCATAATTTGTGCCATAAAAAATAGTTGTAATTGGTTGGACCAGAGGTGAAGAAAGATGGTGAGAATTGGCGGAAGCCATTGGGGCAGCAAAATGTAGAAAAATAATGTAGAAAATATATGATTAATTAAGAAAACCAAATTTTGAGGCTGAATTTGGTAAAATAGACCTCAAAAATGGATTCAGGAGGTCCAAAAACTTCAGAAACCGGTATGGTTTTATTAAAAACCGGTCTGAATAAGGGAAAACCGCTCAGTCAACCAAGTTTGAACCGATTCGGTCGAAACCGGAACCAGAGGGCAAATCGGCGTGGTTGAACCAGACCGGTTGGGGCGCGAAACGGTTCGGGTCGTAGCACGGGCCGGAGCGGAGTTTGGGTCGGGTCGAACCTTGGGTCGGACCGAAAACCGGGTCGGGTCGAACCTTGAGTCGGATCGAAAACCGGGTCGGGTCGGACATTGGGTCGGACCGAAAACCGGGTCGGGCCGGACCTTGGGTCGGATCGAGAACCGGGTCGGATCAAACCGTGACACGTGGCTACTGACAGTGGCCACGTGTCAGACGATGACTGGATGACGTGGCAGCTGATTGGCGGAACCTGCTGACGTGGCTGCCACGTGGTCGTCTTCAACCTCCAGCAGGCGCGTGCCGCGCGTGCAGCGAGTGGCCACCAGTCGCAGAAGTTTGAACGGCGCGTGTGGGCGCGTGTGAGCTCCGATGCCGGCGATTTTTATGTCAAAATTCTTAGAATTTCTTGAACTATCTGATGGTATGGTTAGAAAAATTTTCTAACGTGTGCATGTGGGAACCAATTTGGACAGAAGTGCGGAAATGGAAACAGAAAAGAAAACCAAGAAACAGAGGCTGATTTTTCTAGAAATCTTGAGCTTTTATGAACTATAGAGCTCTGATACCATGTTATAACAAATAAGAATAGAGAAATAATTGAATAAATGTATATATTTGTTGTATATTTTACAATAGAATTACAAAGCATTTATAGAAGAAAGCTACACTAATCATGGCATGATTGAAGGACTGGGTTGGTGTAATCTGCACATGGAAGTCTACAATAGAGGTGAGTAGGTGGTGAGTAGGTGAGTTGTTTAATTTAACTAATCTACATTATGCATTTACATTAACACACCCTAATCTCCATTGTGATGAATGAAAACAGATACTAAATCCATTCACGTGTAAAAGAAAATGTTATTGCAATATTAACAAATTTTTTTACAATTTGAAAATTTGATAAATGATATGAAAAATATATCTAACATATACCATATTTTGAATATTTGTAAAATATAGCTACTGTTTTATATTTATGTTAAAAATTTAAAATTTTCTTGATACATTTCATATATATAAATAAATATTCAATATACTAATTCATTATATAAAAATTTTAAAAGATATACCAAATTTAAAAGCAATATATACCATTTTGTTATAGTTTAAAAAAAAAAAAAAATACCGTTTCGTGGGATTATACATCAAAAGTATACCATATTCTAAGAGTTTTATTTAATTTAAGAATTGAGATTTGATCAAAGCAATTGTTGTAGAAATATGTTAAACTAGTATTAGAATCTTGCAATTGTTGCGATTCAATAGTAAAAACTCAATAGTAATGAAAGTTATTTGAAAATCAATCGAATCTAAACTCTGAAATTCTTTTAAATTTTTGTTTCTTTTAGCAAATCTACACCACACTATGATGAATGATTTTTATTGTTTTAATTTCTTTTTTGGTTCAAAAATTTTGTTTAATACTTTTTTCAAGGTTGATGGAATGGTTTGTTGCTGTTTTTGAAGTAGATTTGGGTTGTTTGCTTTAAAGAGAAACTGAGCATATATTTGTTAAAAAAAAAGAAGGGAAATGTATTTTTATAAAACTTTCATTCGGACTGATATTTGTTATTTTTTTTCTTTTTTTGTGTAAAAAACCCTAACATTTTTAAAGCATGAAATTTAATCCGTAATATTTCCCAAAGTTTAATAAGAGATTAGATGAAATTATTTCAAATTTTGTTTTGTTATGGTTAAGTTGTTGTTACTGAGTTTGAATTTTTTTTTTTCAAGAAAAAACAAATGAAAATTGTTTAACCGTAATACCAAAAAGCATACTTTAGTATTTTTCTTCTTAGGTTGACACTAATTACAATAATTTTTTTTGATAAATTACTATTTAGTCTCTGAAATTTACCTTAAATAATGATTTCGTCCTTACAATTTGAAAAAGTCACTCTTTAGTCTATAAGACTTAATTTCGTTACACTAAATAGTCTTTCTATTTATTTTTTCGTTAAAAATATATAACAAATCTAAAATACTTTTCATTTGATGTTAAATTTTTCATACCACCAAACTAAATTTAAGAACTAAATCAATTTATTTCTTCAATTTCTCTCTCTCAAATCCCTATCTAAACAAATAAATTTGGAGAAGTCCATCTCAAAGAGAACCACCAAGTATTCGAAGTAATGCCCAAATAGATTCACCTATTGCAAAATGGATATGGATTTTGGAGAAGTCCATTTGGGTTTTTAATAATCTTTTTAAATCTTATTATTATTATTATTATGTTTGTATTTATTGTATAGTTAAAAAAAAAAGAAATTGCTTGTTGTTGCTGGGTTTGGGTGTTTTCTTGAATTAATTATTATTAATGGTATTAATTACCAGTTGAAGATGATGATGCTATTGGAGAAGATAATGAAGCTTCCAGGCATGAAAATAGCTGCTGTTGATTAGAAATTTTAAGTATTCCATACGCAATCTCCGCTTCAATTTTGATACATAGTTGGACCTTCTAACCAATTCAGGATGACAACCAAATAATGGAAAAGCCACAAAATTTGCCATTGCGCGAGTTACAAGCACATCGCCCGTTGATCTCAAAGATTCTTCTCCGACCCAAATAGAAATATTTGTCCCAAAGCAAAAGAGGCCCAACTGCTACAGAAACTTTATCTCTAGAGGCTTCTCTTTTTTCGGCAAGTTCATCCATTATGAACCCTGGAGTTTCTTATATGAATCTTACTCATTCCCTTTTCTTGAAAGTTTGTTAATTGTTAATTTTGCAAGGATCAATTGTGGTGGTGGAGGATACAGTCATATATGGTTTAAGAGGGTATTTTGATAATTAAAATTATTATTATTATTATTATTTTTTTATTAATTTTTTGACGAAAAATTATGAAAAATATGAACAGAAGAATTACTTAGTGTAACGGAATCAAATTTCAAAAATTAAAGAGTGAATTTTTTAAATTGTAAGGACGAAGTCATTATTTAAGGTAGATCTTAATGGCTAAATAGTATTTTATTTTAATTTTTTTAATTTAAATCAGTAATTATTTTAAATATTAAGATTTTTCATATATAATAATTATATGCAAAAAAAACACTCAAAATCCATCCATTTTATCTTTCCTTATTAAGAAGGTAGTACTTGATAATCCAACAAAGCTGAAAAGAATCTACACAATTCTTCCTTTTTCCAGAATAACCAGTTCAGTAATTAAAGTTAGGGTAAGTCACAGATGCACACGTGTCAACATTACAAAGCGAGTACAAAATAAAATCTGTCCTAGCTCTGTCTTTCTCCAACCAAAAGCTTTCTCTCTCTAAACCCGAAACAAACTTTAAAAACCGAATTTAAAAATAAAAATAATGATAAAAAAAAACCGATACAAAACCCTTACGAATTACGATCTCTCTCTCTCTCTATCGCTCGCTCGAACGAAACAAAACTCAGAAACAAGAAAACAATGTTTTTGTTTTTTTTATTAAAACGCGGATAATGGAACTCACCGATTCAAGCGAGTTAACGATTCGCTCTCCTCTAGGTATCGATCTCAATGAGATCCCCTCTTCCTCTTCTTCTCCTCCTTTCACTGCCTTACCCGGACCTGGATCCAAACCCGAACCCGGACCCATCACCCACCCTGACTCTGACCCGCACGAGCTCGATTCTCTCGATGTTGTCCGTTCTTTTCACGACAATCAGGACCCGGCGGCTGGAATCGCGGCTGGATTGCCTGGAGAGGTGGGGCTGCCAGCGTGTGGGACTTGTGGGAAGCCGGAGGTGCGAGGGAACGTGGTTGTTTGCGACGGTTGTGAGCGTGGTTTTCACCTTAACTGTGCAGGAATGCATGGAAGGCAAGTGGTGAATTTGGTGGATTGGATATGTGGAGAGTGCATGAGTGGTGGTGTTAAGAGTAAACGGTGGCCTTTAGGTGTTAAGAGTAAGCGGATTTTGGATATCAACGCATCGCCTCCAAGCGACTGCGATGGCGATGGCGATGGCGATGGGGACAGCTCTGAGGAACTGGCAAATTTGAGGTACTTATATTTGGATGTAATTGTAATTTTAAAGAATGAATTTTTTTGTAAATTTTGGCTGATGAAGTTGAATTAGAGGTTGTTTTATATTTTCTTGCTTCTTTTTACTATTTCCATTGGCGTTTAATTCTCAGTTTATAAGCACAGGGTAACCCACTGTGAATAGGTACATAATGGCACACTAAGTTATAAGTTGATTTTTACAATTTTAGTAATGATTTTGATTGAGTCAAGGGATTACATGTTTGTGAATGGCCAAAACAATGTATTTTTGTAGCTCAAAAGTGACATACATGCAACTGTTACGACATGCTGTGCAATGCCTGTACTTTAGGAGTTGATGCTGTCAATTTATAGCTAAGGTTGTTGTATGTTCTTTACTTAACAATGATACAATAACAAAATTCAGCATGGCTCAAGCTTTGTGCCAGTAATTGTCATTGCTATTGAGCCCCAAATTTTGAATCTTCCCTCGTTTGTCATGGAGCTTACATTGCGTTTCTGTAGCCTGTTGATGCTGTCCAGTGTCGTCATTTCGCTTTTTGATTTTATGCTTCCTTTATGCAAGTGACCTGAGCTTGGTCTTTTTGGAGCATGCAATGATGTGTTGACATCATGTTATCTCTCCATACCCATTTCATGCCTCCTTCATGCACATGGGTCTTGGTGTAGGCATGAGAATGGGGTTCCATTACATGTTACATGCAATCGCTATGAAAAACCAATTAAGGAGTTAATGCACAACAACTACTGGAAGTTATTGTACCCTCTTTCGTATGTTTGGACTCTAGATGCTCCTGCACTTTTATTTGATAAAATTTGTGTCTTGCTATTGACAGAAAGATTGTGGATCTATCATTTAATTTGTCCTCCTGATCTTGCATTGGGCTTTTTGTGGGGTTTTTTTCTTAATAATTTATCTTGGAAGATGCTCTTGATTCTTGAAAGGCAAGTGGCACCCATCTTAGTTCTATACAAGTTGCGTGTGCTAGGTCCGTGTTTGATGATTGAGGACAATTAACATGGGAACTCCAATGATTTTATTGACTCTCCTTTATGCTCAATCATTTTGCAACCGTTCTTTATCATCTTTCCCTATATCTACTTTAGACTTTCTTTTGGGGAGTGAGGGTTATATCAACCTTAAGAGAAACACACCCCAACAGTTCCACAATCTTGGTGCCCACTAACCACTAGCTTACCTAGTTTGGGAGACTATGATGAGTAGCTTTGATACCAATTGATATGAACCTTGGGAGACCCACATCTTAAAAGCTAGCGGTTAGGGTTGGGAAGTACAAATCCGTCTAAATTTCACATTAAAGTTTCATACCTCCATGGGTTCCAAGTCCCATACCTTGCAACTAGGATCATAACAAAGGGTAGATTGAATGCAGCCCTAGAGTCAGTCAAGTACAATTGAAGAAATTTAAGGTGCTAAACAAGAAACCACAGACAATGAGCAAGCAATATATACTCAAAAGCTACTGTCAAATAGAAGTGCCTAAATACCATAAAAGAAATTGTGTTATATTGCCTTAATGATGATTGTGGGATAGGCTCAAAACAAGTTATACTAATAAGCTTGAAAGAGTATAGTAAGATGCTAAACTTAATGTTGAAACTTGGTTAAATCATAGAAGCAAATATGTTATATAGCTTAATAATGATAGTGAAATAGTCTAAAAGCAAGTTAAATTGCTAACATCGGCATAGGAGCTTCAGGCTGACACTGGTAGTTTAAAGGTTATTCCAGCGAAATAAAGCATATGCAGAATAGAATGGAGGTAGACATCACTGTTATGCAGATCTGACTTGATGACTCAAGACTTGTATAATATTGTGGCTGAAGGTGGTTTTGAATGCTGCTTCAGACAACTGATAAAGAGAAACCAGGAAAGTTAAACGAAGAGAATGAACTACAGAAAGCAGAAGGGAGCAAGAAAAATAGATCAAACAGTGGAACAAGATTGGAGAAAGAGAGAAAAATTGAGGCAGCAGACGCCATTTTCTAAATTTTATAGGTCTGTCCCAATTCCCAACAGAAAATTATAATTAAGCTTTTATATGTGTCCCTTGATATGCTCTAGAACTTAGCTCTTGGTTTTTGGCAAGTGTCTCCGTTTTGACCGAACAAGAGGTGTACTCATTTTAGTGGTCATGTGCTACTTATATTAAATTTAAAGAAGAAATATTGATAAATGAGATAATGATTTAATTGCTTGGGTTGGAAGAAATCAACTTTGTTTCAAAAGTCTCTAGTTGCTGTTGAAATAAATTCTCTAAATGTTGTCCCAGCTCAACAAGTTCTAAACCCAATATCAATGTAATTAACAAAGTTACATTAGCTCCCCGTAGGTGGGAAGAACTCAAATATGTTGAGCAAGTTTCTAATTGATATTGCAACTGATCCTCTCTACATCTTTTAAACAAAACCTCACTGCTAAACCCAATATCAATGTAATTAACAAAGTTACATTAGCTCCCTGTAGGTGGGAAGAACTCAAATATGTTGAGCAAGTTTCTAATTGATATTGCAACAGATCCTTTCTACATCTTTTAAACAAAACCTCACTGTTTGAGAACAATTTGTCCTGGTCTGTCTAATGGACTAGATATCTTAGTGTCATAATTCAATGTGTCTTGGCAGTTCTGCTATAAAAAATATCTTGAAATATACTCCTCAGAATGTCTCATTTTGTTTGCAAAATTTGAAACAGCAATCTCCACAGGCACAAGTGGATCTTTGTGAATTGAGAAACCTGGATTGTTAGCTATTGTTAAGATGGGATCAAGTGAACACATATTTAGAAGATTAATAATCTATTTGGGATTGCTGTTGCTGTCGCTGTTGCTGTCAGTTGCTTTGCAAAAGTACTAACATTGGATGCTTAGTCTGTGTTGCTATGAATATGCTAGAATTGCTTTTGAGATGCTTATGGCCAAAACAACACAAAAACTCCTTAGATAATAGCTTTAGACTGCATTTAGCAAAACATTTGAGGAGTGTTCTTGTGATAAAGGCCTAACTTGTCAAGGATGTGAAATAGTCGAAACCTTCTTTAGCTTAGATTTTTGTACAATCCAATTGGAAATCTCTCTCAACGTTGATGAAAAATATCCAAGTTGCCCGTCACCTGCTGAAGATGCTGTTCTTTGTGGTGCTTATTTGTTGCATCTTCAGATTTGGCATTGGAACTTGCAGTTTTTCAAGCACATGGCTAGCTTATGTGCTCAACAATGTAATTAGCTTGAAAAACTATGTAACTGATGCAAGGAACAGAGGAATGTTCAAGGACATGGGAATAGGTTCACCATAAATGTTTTCAATGTAGGTGTCCTGTGGTCTAGACATAGAATTGTTATGGGTAACTTCAGCTTGTGGAGAAATAAGCTCATAAACGTAGTTGTTTTCTTGCAAAATATATCAACACATCACCTAGGCTTCAGTTGACCATTTGAATTTTATAATTTGAGTGAAAATGATAATCTGTGTTAATTGAAGGTAGGTTTCATGCTTATTTCATAAGATTCTCCAAAACTAACGTAAAAATTGGTAAGAGTCCTAGTTTTGAAGTGAATAATCTAGGAACATGATGCTGACTCACTATTCAAAGAATAACTTAAATTAGCTATAAGTGATGCATCAAAGCTTTCTAGTAAGGAATAAAGTAAGCCATGTCAGAGAACCTGTCAACCGCCTCAAAAACTGGATCAATCCTAGTAGTATTAGTTTGTAGATTCTATACTTGAATCCTCTCAAGACCTACTAGGTTTTGGCAATGGGATTTACAATACAAGATTGTGTTTTCTGATTTTCTTAAATGGATTAGCAAATGTGACACCTACTCACATAATGAACATCCATACATCCTAATTAGGTGTTCAGCAAATGCAATGTTCTTTGTCCGACCAAAATTGCGTTCCAGACAGTTGCTATGTAACCCATGTATGAGACTCTGGTGAAAGGACCAATCAGTAAGATGAAACAAGCTCTGAATTTTTTGACATAGTATGCAGTGGGATCAATACTAAATTCCATGCTTTGCATATAAGAACTAAGTATGGATCTCTATTGCGGTGGCTACTCAAATAATTCAAAGTGAGAACTGTATTGTATTGGTTCCAGAAAAATGAGATATATTCAGTGTGCTGCTTAGCTAATGATATCAGCCTCACGCCTAAGGTTAAATATGTATTTCTACGGGTTTGAAAATCATCTAAGATACCTCTTGTTCAAGTTCCTCTGTTTATTTTGATACTTTTAAGGGCCCATAGTTAGAATTTAGGATGAATTATCTGAGGTATGATAATAAATCTACAGCTAAAAGCTTGCGTAATGGTATAAAACTATAGATCATAGTTTTGCTCCTTGTGGGCTTGAGATGCTTTTTCAATTATTTGACAATCACTACTTTACTCTGATTAGGATATGGTGATGTTTAAAAGTAACCTGTGAAGCAAATGTTCAATTCCACCTGTTGTTGCGTTGCAAATCCCAATATATCCCCACATGCTTGTAGAAGAGCTTTATTGCGTGCTAGTTCACATGCATGCTGTGCTAGGTCAAAAATAAGAGAGCTGATTAACTACTAGAGTGATCTGGAGACCTGAAACTCCATTTTAGGAAAAATCACCATAATGCCATTTGCAATAAGGATTGATCCTCATTCCCTCATCCTTGCCCTCCTCCCTTCTCCCCCCTTCTCTCTCAATGATTTAATTCTACTTGTTGACTCCGTTTCAGGAAAATTTGCACTTAGGGTTCATGATAGTTTAGTTTCAAAATTGCTCTGGCTTTTCCCCCCTTCCCTTTTTAAATTTGTTTTAGCCACTTGGAAAACATTAATATATTCATCAACTAAAAGGAAAACATTACTGGTCATTAGCAATTAATGTAACACGTCTTGTTTATTTTATTGCTATCACAGCTTTTCTTTTGAAACTTTATATTTCTTCATTTCATGTGTTTATTTCAATATGTTATCGAGTTGCATTACCTATTTACTGGTTGCATATTCTTTGTTATAGGAAGCACGCTCAGGGTGGTAATTCTTCTAGTGGAAATGCATTTGGTGCTTCGGTGACATATTCTAACCTTTTGTATGTGGGGAATGGATTTGGGCCTTTTGACTTCAAAAAGGGTTCTGGGCTTATGATGAAGGCTTTCAGAGTGGGTTTTGAAGATATATTGCATCATGCACAGACTGTGGATAGGAGTTTAGAGGAGATAGATTTAGGTTTCCATCGAGGAAGGCTTAGGAATAGTAATAATACAGCCATTAGATTACCATCTCGAAGTTCAAATGAGATTCTTCTGCAGGGTCTTAGAGAATTCATTTCTGAAAGGCATGGTGTATTGGAGGAAGGTTGGCATGTGGAATTGAAACATTCCATTAGTAGTCATGAAGTATATGCACTTTATTGTTCTCCGGATGGGAAAACATTTGGTTCAATGTCTGAGGTTGCTTGTTATCTTGGGTTGACGCCTAATTGCAGTTCAATGGACACTAACACCACAAGTGATGGTTCTCCTTCTCTGCAAGAAAGGTTGCATTTTCCCAAAAAGAGAAAGTCAAAAAGATTTTCACTTGCCAATGGTTTTACTGAAAACAAACAAGCTTTGGTAAATGGCTATCACAAAGAGCTCTTGTCCAATGGTCAAGGTACAGAAATTAGTGATTCTAAATTTGGTAAAGTTAGAGAAGCTGGCGCAGAAGGAGATGATAGTGCTAAGCCTCCCTCATCAAATGTAAGCATCCTTTCTATTTAATGCTAATGTTGTCTGCATTTTTTTAGTTGCAATGCCTTTTTGCCCTTCTGCATGATTGTATTAAGTCAAATTGGTTTGTGCTTGTTATAGAGGCATATGTTCCTCAGTTGCCTGATTCTTGTGCATGCCAATATGTTTTATATTTCAGGAAGGACTTCCTGTCCAGTTTGAAGATTTCTTTGTTATTTCTTTGGGAAAAATCGATGTGAGACCTTCATATCATGATACTCAGCTGATTTGGCCTGTAGGTTATAGATCCTGTTGGCATGACAAAGTTACTGGGTCTCTTTTCGTGTGTGAAGTGTTGGATGGTGGTGATTCTGGACCTGTCTTCAAGGTCAGGAGGTTTTCATGCTCAGTGTTGCCTGTTCCTGATGGTTCAACTGTCCTATATAGAAAAATCCCTGGCCATTTTTCTGGTCAAGAGTATAATGATACAATCTGTTGTAATATGTATCATGACAATGATGTCAGTGTTGAGATGATTCTTGCAGACGCTTCCCCACCAACAGAAGATGATATCTTGACCTGTCTGAGGAGTAGTTCCAATGGTGTTCAGACATCAGAGAGCTTGCAAACTAGTTCCTTTCATAGCAGGTCTGGAAACCTTTCATGCTTCAATTTGGGGTTGGGAGATGAGATTGGTGAGATTTCAGCAGAAGAACGTTCATCTTCCTCAGCATGGAGAATGGTGTCTCAGAAATTAATTGACGCTTTTTCTGAAATATGTAATCGGAAAGGTATCCTTAAGTTATACTGCAAACACATTGCTAATGAAATGTGGTTACCAACCTGGGATGCTGACGATAAAAAGAACACTGCTAGTTTTGCTTCATTGGCCAAATTTTGCAGTTCCCCTAGCTCTGTGGGCATCCCATTGGAATACCAGGGTGAGATTGACAGTTTGGCTGCTGTTATGTCAAAATGGTTGGATCAGGACAGATTTGGATTGGACACAGATTTTGTGCAAGAAATCATAGAACAGCTCCCTGGTGCTGATGCCTGTTCAAAGTATGCATTTCTGATTAATAGAGGTAATAATTCTTTATCCCTAACAGTTGGAAATGGACTTTTAGTGGCTAAAAGGAAAAATGGAGCAGAATTAGATGATTCATTTCAAAGATCCAAAAAACCCAGGCTGGGACAAGACACAGAGAGAGGTGATCATTATCCCCCTCCAGGCAGGCTGTTGTGCTCCAAGCTTCCACCTGTTCTTGTTGGTGACTTATATCAGGTACTTGTATAATAATTTCTGACACTGTATTGGATTCAAATAATCCATTTTGTACTTTATATAAAATTTAGTTGCTAGGATTATGAGGCTTCATACATTTTGGGTCTGGCCATACAGGTATGGGAGTTACTATGGCGATTCCATGAAGCGTTGGGTTTGAAGGAACCTTTGTCATTGGGGGAACTTGAAGAAGAACTTATCAATCCATGGTCTGATGACTCAAATCTTTCAGCAAATCTTGAGAGGAAGGTCCCTGGAAGTCAAGTTATAAATTTAAATAAAGTTGATGGTCAGAGTGGACCAATCTCATCTTCATGCCAAGAATCATGTAAGGCTGTTGATGGGGATAATTCACATATGTCAATACAAGTGGAAAAAGGAATGACAAATGATTCAGCCCAAGTTAGACTTGCACTTGTCACTCATAGCGGATGCTCTGGTGTAGCATTGACGAAGGTTCACAGTTCACTGCTGTCAGTGCTGGTAAGTGAGTTGCAATCGAAGGTTGCTGCTCATGTAGATCCAAATTTTGATTCTGGAGAATCAAAATCAAAACGGGGAAGGAGGAAAGATGTTGACAGCTCAATTCCATTGATAAGAAGTAAGCTTACTACTCTTCCTATTAATGAGCTGACTTGGCCTGAATTAGCCCGGAGATATATCTTGGCTGTCTTATCCATGGATGGTAACCTTGATTCTTCTGAGATCATTGCTCGTGAAAGTGGTAAAGTGTTCTGCTGCTTACAAGGTGATGGTGGGGTGCTTTGTGGCTCACTTGTTGGAGTTGCAGGGATGGAGGCAGATGCACTCGTAAGTTTGGCTCTTGTTCCTTTACTATACTTTGTTAATCCAAAACATTAGAATTAATTTATTGTTTTTTATGCAGACTTCCGTAAAATTATTAATAGCATTGGCCAAATCATTTATCATTTTTGTGCAGCCATTATTTAATTTAGTTCCAGTTCTATGGTTTCTGACAACTTATTTGTTTGTGTGTGTTCTTTGCCTCGCGTGCAGTATATGTGCATGCCTTGATACATATTTGTTATTTGTTTCTAGCTTTTATGAGAAATTAGAAGGAATATCAGGACTTCTATTAATGTTGGATCCTTGGTCTTCAGTTGCTTGCAGAGGCTACAAAGCAAATTTATGGCTCCTTGAGCAGAGAAAAAGATGTTCTTACTGTAGAGGATGAAGTAACTGATGGAAGTGGTTCTTGTGAAAAGAATAGTGTGAATGATGGTGGTTTCCCAGAGTGGGCGCAGATGCTGGAACCTGTCAGAAAGCTACCCACCAATGTGGGAACTAGAATTAGAAAGTGTGTTTATGAGGCATTGGGGAAATGTCCTCCAGAATGGGCAAAGAAAAGATTGGAACATTCAATCAGTAAGGAGGTCTACAAGGGCAATGCATCAGGTCCTACCAAGGTGCTACTTACAGATACTTGTTTTCTTTGTGAAATCATTTTATTGGTACAAGTGTTGAATTTCTTAATTTTCCTTGTGTGCTCTTCCACAATACAATTTATGTTTGTTTTCCTCTCACCTGTCACACCAGGCAGAAGCCTTTTATGGTACTTGTCAGTCAATTCTTAGACTTAATATTTGTTGGAAAACTCTTAATTGTTGAGATATATGAGTATATCTTTAAATATGTGTTGAAAATTTCAGTTTTGGAACCAAAATTGTAGCACAATTTGATGGAAACTTATATTCATACTTTTAATAAAATATTGTTCATAAAACTCATAACAGTTATAGTAATAGGATAGTGTTGTTAAATTGAGCTATAACTTACATTTAAAAACCAGAAATGTTTTGTGGAAGCACATTTGGAGTGTACTACTAAAGAGTTAATATGTGCTAGAGCCTAGAACAATTGAATTTGTAACATGAAAGTACAATCCAGGAGCACAATTCTATTCATATTTGACTATCTGCCTTCCATAGTATTGTACTATAAATTCTAGAAACATTGATGTATTCAAGTGCAGATTCTCAAAATAGGTGTTGAAAATTCTACGGTGGAGTCATAATTCTAAAATAGCACAAGAATTTGCTAGGCAAATAATATTCATTCCTGAGCCGAAACTTTTTATGGTACTCGTACTAGAACTGATAAAAGAACAAATATGCCGTAGCATTTTTAAAACTGTGCAGAAAACCCTCTTGAAACAAATCTGCAATATCCTCGCTCAATTTAATTGGTAAAACAATATTCACACCTTAATAGAAACCTTTTTGTATTTTCTGTGTAAAAATATTGATATCATTTGCTTGTTACTCCGTGCACTCTTTTGTTTAGTGTTTCTTGTGTTAAATATACCTTGTGAGCTTGATGTATAAGAGATTAGCTTCGTGGAAATTTGTTTAAATTTTTGTTTAGAGCCAGTTATTTATAATCATGATTCTGAATTGAATGCTGATTGTTGATTGAACACAGAAAGCTGTTCTTTCAGTGCTAGCAGATGTTTTGAATGAAGGATTGCCTCAGAAGTCTGATAAGAAACATAAAAGGAAGATAACTATACCTGTATCTGACATTACAATGAAACAATGTCGTTTTGTACTCCGTCATGCCGCTGCTGCTGATGATGCAAAAGTTTTCTGCACCTTGCTGGGAAGAAATCTAATAAATTCTTGTGACCATGATGATGAGGGACTTCTAGGATCTCCAGCCATGGTTTCCCGTCCTCTTGACTTTAGGACCATTGATTTGAGATTAGCAGTTGGGGCTTACGGTGGATCACATGAATCTTTTCTTGAGGATGTTCGAGAGGTTTGCTTGCTTATCACAAATTGGTTTTGTCTAGTTTTCCTTCGCTTGTTATAAACATGAATTTTTATTTGATGCATATTGCAGAAACACGAGTATGATATGCTAATTACTTCATTTGTTTCTAAAGTATGTTTAATTCAAGTAGCTAACAAAATGCATTCATATGTGCACTATTGCCTGAACTTATTTTCTTGTAATGTGATTGTGCTACAGTAGCAATGCTGTATCTTCTGGTACTGATGAATTCTTTTGCAAAATTTCTTAAGTTATAGGGATATAGGGAAAGATATGTGATGTATAGTTGAGAGAGATTAATTTTACAGGATAAAGTCGTAGGTACACAGATTCTTTATATTATGGTGTGAGCTACCATACATTTCTTTCCAATCTAACCATGGTGCAAAGGATAAAGCTTATTTGTCATGGAATTAATGTAATTGCAAATTATTTAGCAGATGCTTAGGTGCTGTTAGTGTATTAGCAACTAATGCAAATAGCTATTTTCTTTTTGCTTCTTTTCTTTTCACCTAAAAGTTATATTTCTTCATAATTATGAAAAATGTCAATTTATTAAGATCTAAAACCATATCAAAGCAATATTAGCAAAACTTTCCTTGTGATTGATTCTTATCATTAGAGAATCTATTAGAATTTCACAACTTAAGTTCATTTAGATGCATCTTATGAGTGTGAAGTTGTGTATGGATTTTTTCTCTTAATCCAAGAAATTCTATAATATTTTGGATACCACATTTGTTTTGTCTATATCTGTGCATCTTTTCAAATTTGATGATCTACTTATGCTGAGTTTTGCTAATGGATATTTTTCATCTTTGGTAAACTGGAATTGATTGTACCATGTTCTAGTACTATATGCCAACTATTTAATGCCTATAAAATTCACTGTGTTACTTTTACCTGGCAGTTGTGGAACAATATACAAACTGCATTTAGAGACCAGCCTGATTTGGTTGAATTGGCTGAGACGTTATCCGAAAATTTTGAATCATTGTTTGAAAAGGAGGTATTTTCTACTACTCTCTCCTCTGCATAATTCATAAATTGTTTTTATCATTATGTGTCATGTAATTTTAATTGTCACATGGAGAGGAGGCATGTTTGCTTGTAGTTATGTGTATTCAATCTTATGTTCATGTGGGCTGGTGGCTGATAATTTCCATATTTGCATGAACTTAGCTTTTAAAGTTTTGCTGTTGATGTGAATTATGATTGTATGTATCAGGAAGCTGGGGCTTTTCAGCTGGGACTTTGGAATGAAACATGGGAACTTGTTTTTGTGATTTAATTTCAGAGTAATAGAAGCATTCATCATATAAAAATGACACTAAGAAGTTGCAAAAATGCAGATAAACAGGAAAACATCTTTCAGTTGGTTACTACTTGCATGTTTGCTATTTGACCTTGGTCCATCTTTTTTGTGTGCACATTAATGTTGCTCAGCTCACTTGCTGCATGTTATCTCTTCCTCTTATTGTACCTGTCTAAAAGTATAATACTTCTTTGATATAGGTGGTCCCTCTTATTCAGAAATTTGAAGAGTATGCTAAATTGGATCGCTTGAGTGCAGAAACAAAGAAAGAATTAGATGATATTGTTGCATCAACAAATGAAATTCCAAAGGCTCCTTGGGATGATGGTGTCTGCAAAGTATGTGGTGTTGATAAGGATGATGACAGTGTTCTGTTATGTGATACTTGTGATGCTGAATATCATACCTACTGCTTAAATCCTCCACTTGCAAGGATTCCTGAAGGAAATTGGTACTGTCCATCTTGTGTTGGTGTACATATGGCTCCACAGGCATCAGTAAGGTCTCAGGTCACTAGTCGAAACCGCTGTAAAAAGTATCAGGGAGAAGTTACCCGTGATTACTTGGAGACACTCACGCAATTATCAGTAGCAATGGAAGAAAAAGATTATTGGGATTTTGGCATAGATGAGGTTTGTGGACCTTTTTTCATTTATCTTTGCTGTTGTAATGTGCCTACTAGTTTTTAACAAGTATTTTATCTTTTCTAGTCTTTTAATTAATTTTTCAACTCAACAGCCAAAAGCTGCACTATGCGAACTGCGACATAAGTGTGCAAACTCAGATGTATTTTACAATGTTCCCCAAAATAAGCAACATTGTTGCAAAACTATGTTCTTGAACAGTGGCAAAAAAAAAAAAAAAAAAAAAGGGATTGATAATGATAAAATCCTACTTCAAGCATACTTTCCTTCCTTGACAAATTTATATTACTCCTATGCTGTTATTATTATGGAATTTCTCTACTTGACATAGTATGCAATTTCTGAAGTGACATTTTTACTGGAAAGATATCATATGAAAACATGTTTCTGGTTGGTGCTCGCTGCTCTGTTGATTTGAGGGTGAAAAACAGTACGTCAGAGGAAGATTGTGTGGGTGTACCATAAGTAATTTGCATTAATGCATATGGTTTATTTGGGTACTACAGTTTGCTGTTGACTATAATTGACAAGAATAAAAAAATAATGGTGATAATTATTATGAAGTATTATTTTGTCTCTGTAATACTCTGGTTTCCTCCTCCCTGGCCCCCTTTTTTGGTATTTGTCTTCACTTAACAGAGTTCCCTTTTATTGTGATTGCAGCGAACCTTCCTTCTTAAGTTTCTTTGTGATGAATTGCTTAACTCAGCTCTTGTTCGTCAGCACCTTGAGCAATGCATGGAAACTACAATGGAATTGCAGCAGAAATTGCGATCATTATCTGTGGAATGGAAAAATCTGAAGTCCAGGGAAGAAGTTCTGGCTTTGAAAGCCACAAAGATGGATTCTGCTGTATCTGGAGATGCAAGGGAAGGGCTTAGTTCTGCATTTACAAGCCAGGGGAAATCTATGGGAAAGCCACCTAATTTGAGTGATAGGCCTAGCAACTGTCATGCCTGCTCTGATGATGTACCTGCAGTAGACGGCAGTCAAGAGCAAACTGGTATTAATGGCTTTGATAAACACTCCCCTGTCATGAATTATGATAAAAATCCTAGTTCTGATAGCCAAACTGTTAATCCTATAGATACTGAATGCCAAGTGAAAGGTCTGCATGCTGTTATGGATGGTAGTAACATACCTTCTCAAGTAAATGATAATTCCTGCGGACCAAGTGAGTTGCCTTCGTCAAATCATTTGCCACAAGTAAATGATCACATGGGTGAAATTCGTTGCCTGGGTAACTTGCAAGGTTATATGGGAAGGGACTCTTCAACTTCTCTGCTACAGTCAGATGATCCAGGGTCTTCTCTCTCATCAGAAACGGATATTAATGTTGTTGAGAATGTGCTTTCTGTTGCCATGAATGAATCTGAAGCCTACAATCCCAAGTTGAACACTATTAAGGATGACATTCTTCATCTGCAGAATCTGATTAACAGCATAGAATCGCAGCTCTTGAAACAATCTTTGCGGAGGGAGTTTTTGGGTAGTGATTCTAGCGGTCGTTTGTATTGGGCTTCAACCACACTTAGTGGGCATCCACAGGTTGTTGTTGATGGGAGTTTGACGTTGCAGCACAAGAAGATTTCAGATCACAGGGACCTACTGGACAATGGTTCAGTGCTCCAGCATTCTGCTTCATCTGACATAAACAGTTGCCTGAATTCGGAGGGGTCAAGAGCTTGTTTTCCATTTCTGTTTAATGCAAATGATACTATGGCCATACGTTCATCATGGGTTTCTTATGAAACTGATGCAGAGATTGAAGAGCTTATTGGTTGGTTAGGGGATAATGACCAAATGGAAAGAGAGCTTAAAGAGTCCATTATGCGATGGTTAAAGCTAAGATTCCAGGAGACTCAACAAACTAGAGATCCAGTTCAAGAAGAATGCCAAACAACTTTGTCAACAATCATGAACAGTGACAAAACTGCATCTTCTAATTGTCTTGTTACCAAGGCTACCTTGTTTCTGGAGAAGAAGCATGGTGGCTGTATTGATTTAGACACCGCTGACTTGTCAAAGAAGCGAGGAAAGAAGGCTAAAGGGATCAGTGAAGAGAAAATGTATCGATGTGATTGTTTAGAGCTCATTTGGCCTTCCAGACACCATTGCCACTCTTGCCATAGAACTTCCTCCAATGATGTTGAGTTTGAGGGGCACAATGATGGTAAGTGCAATTTTATTCCACCATCTCGTGAGAAAAGTGGAGAGATCAATGATACCTTGAAATCAAAGGGAAATGGGAAATCTGAGGTTGCTCGTAAAAAGTATATCAGTGAAACGGACAAGATTCGTACTTCTAAAAGTGGTTGCTCTGAACTTGGCTCAAGGTTGATTAAATTTCAAAATGAAGGGATTGATTGCCCTTATGACTTTGCAGAGATCTGTTCCAAGTTTGTGACAAAGGATTCCAACAAAGAATTGGTACAAGATATAGGTCTTATTGGTTCAAATGGGATTCCATCATTTGTCACATCTATTTTTCCTTGCCTCGGTGATTCTAGATTAATGTTGATTTCTCCTGAGAAGGATACTGGCATTTGTGACGGGTTCAATGGTGATGAAAGGCAGAGCTTTATGAAAGGAAACAAGAGTGAAACTAGGGCAGGTCTTCAGAGCTTATCTGAAAATTCTGCCAGAAAAACTGCTGCAAGTGAAGTCAGTGAAGTATTAAAAACCAACAAACCATCTCTGGGAAGCTTGCAATGCAGGGGGAGAAAGTCCTCTTTAGATAACAGTCTTCCTGAAATGGGGCCTGGTCGATGCTGTGTAGTCCCGCTGTCTTCATTAAGGCCATTAGTTGGTAAAGTTTCACATATCTTAAGGCAACTAAAGATCAATTTGCTTGACATGGAAGCTGCACTTCCTGAAGAAGCCCTGAGATCATCAAAGGGGAAGTTGGGAAGGAGGTTTGCCTGGCGTTCATATGTTAAATCTGCAGAGTCGATTTATCAGGTTGGTCTTATGTTTTTTTCTTTGGGTATCTCTAGGTCCATTACAAATATTGAAATGCATTTTACATGTCTCTCAGACTGATAGTAGGACTAATGATTTTGTGATGTCCTTACTTTTTGAAATCCATTTACATCTCTTTTCCTTTTAGATGTGGAGTTTGGTTGTTGGAATTGTGTTTGTTTTTCACTAGCTTTCTAAAATACAAGCTACTCCTGAAAGGACTTTGAAACACAAGTCAAATGAAAAACATATATGTGTGTATGCGCGTACAAAATATGTGTATGTTGGTATTATATATCATATTTTATGTGATAGGTCAAACAAATGGCTATGATTATTGTGCTGGAACTGGGGAGGGTTTTTGATATGGGTGGGTGGTTGTGCAGGTGATGGTTATTTTAGCAATCCTGAAATAGTACTAGTGGTCTTTGTTCAGAAGGATGTGGTTATTTCTTTTTAATGTGGATTTTTGGATCAAGTTATAATTAGCCTTTCAAAATTCATCATTACTAGGAACTATTGATTGGCTATTCTTGTCTTTTTCTTTGCCCCAGTTTTCTTTTGTACTGTTGAAATTGAAGTGTTTCCTTCTAAATTTAACTCCAGTGCAACTCAATTGAATCTTATTTGCAGACTAACTGGGGTTTGGTACATGGGTTCTTTTTTCCCATTGTGCTCCATCTGTTGCCATATTTTTGCTGAGATGACAAGAAATCAAATAGTTATCATAATTTCAAAATTAAGTTATTTTCAGTTTACCTCTGGCATGTTTCTCCAATCTATGTAAATGTAGTCTTTCTTCCTTGGTGGTGTGTCTTAAGGCATATGTGTTGAACATGTCTTAAGGTATATGTAAATGTAGTCATTAAGTCCCTCAACTTTTACTTCTGTTTAATTGATGCCACCTTTTGTTAGGTGTGTTGAATCTTCTCTTTTATATTAGTCAAAACAGTGAGATACGAGCTAAAACACACCTTTTGTTAGGTGTGTTGAATCTTTTATACTCCAAAATTCAGTATTGTTATTTATTTTTCTCCTCCTGGATTCTGTATGCAAATAAAGTTTCCTTGTTTTCTTCAGATGGTCCAAACAACAATTATGTTGGAGGAGATGATTAAGACAGAGTACTTGCGGAATGAGTGGTGGTACTGGTCATCACTTTCTGCTGCTGCCAAAACTTCTACAGTTGCTTCTCTTGCCTTGCGTATATATTCCCTTGATGCTTCCATTATTTATGAGAAGACTTTGTCCAATTCAGATCCAAGTGAGAGTTTGAAGCCTAGCAGCATATCAAACCAGAAGCCATTGCCTGGTTTGGATTCAGTAGACAAATGCAAGGTAAGTAGGAAGTCTAACAAGAAAAGGAAGGAACCAGAAGGTTGATCTTGAAACATGTGATCTTAAAATTTACGAGGATCAAAAGATCTGGGTGTTACTGGACCTGGAGACTATAGAAGATGGTAGCAGGACAGTGTTGTTAGGGAGCAGAGTGGCCATGGCATCAGAACAACAATGCAAGTTGAATTTCTTCAGATTGACCCTGATGACTTACTGAGCTGATATACAGCTGCTGCTGCTGCTGCTGCTGATTCTTGTGCATGTATATATAGACAAAGCTGACATGCTAACACAGATGGTGGATTATGAAGCAGAGGTTATAGAGTTACCTGTTTCCAGGGTTGGAAGCACAAGGACCAGTATTTACAAGCATGCACCCAATTTTGTACTGATTTGTGCTGCAGCTTTCCGTTTGTTGCTCAGGAAATGATATGGAGAGAGAATTTTTCTTCGCAAAGAGCAAGATCCATATACATATACGGAGGAATTTATGTAAAAAGGGAGAAAATTAACAAGAAAAAGAAATGAAAAATATTTAAAATTGGGTAGATGTAGGCAATATTTCATTCTTTATAGATCTTTCTCTCTGTGTCTGTCTGTGTCTCTCTTATATTTCACAGTATACAGAGAAATAAAATTCATGCATTTAGCATTTGTATTTCTTTTTGATTTTTAAATTTATAATACTTTTCTCGGCCTGTATGCATTGAGGTTTTCACTTGATCTGAATAAATCCTGGATTTTACTCTTTAACGTCTCACTCGGTGCAGCTTACTAGTCCTGTCTTCCCCCCTGTTGGGTGTTAAATACTGATTTGTTTGATAGACTTTGCATCAGAAATAAAGGATTAGGAGCTTGATGTGGAATGACAATATGATAAAGTTCATACGAATATGGCCCTTTTCATTTCTGGACCAAAGGATTTAATGGTATTATTAGAAGGCCTGGAACCTGCATTTGCATACTTGACAGGTAATGGATATCTTCTAGCTAGAAGTCTCTTATTACTAGCTACAACATTTCTGTTTAAAATCATTTAGCATTTTAGATTTCCATTACTTTTGCATCAAATTTGCATTCAATTTAATTTTGAGATAATAATCATTGGTCTTGTCAATAGTCTTCCCCTGTGATATTGTCAACTCGGTTCTTTGACATATCTGATTGTGTAATGCTTTTAATATTTGAGATTTGATTGTTGATAGTGAAGATTTTGATTAGAAGAATTATCAACTTCACATAATCTAGAATATTTTCATAGGTGGTATAAGCTGTGACAGATAGATATGGAAGGAAAGGACAAGAAATAAAAAGTGAGAGAGTGGGAAAGAAAGAACAGATTCTTAAAATTGCAAGTTGTTGGAAGTGGTTTCTGACGTGAGTTAGAAGCTCTTCACATGGTAGTGTTGTTAAAGTGGACATTTAGACTCCACTTCTTAGTTCTTCTCTCAAATGAATTATCTTATAGAAATTTTATATTGTCCTGAATGAATTTCAACAATTTTTGTAGAAATTTCCTATGAATGCATGTTTAGAAAAAAAGAAGTTATTGGTATTTACTGTTTAGAGGAGAATGAAATGTTGAGTGTGGATGGTGATGCATATGTTTCCTATTAAACCACTGATCTGTCTCTTCCATTGTGAGATTTGTTTTTGTGTTTTTGCCTCCCACTTCAATGAGATTTGACTTTTAGTTCAGTTATCAAATAAGGTTGACTTTCTTTCTTCTTCTTCTTCTTCTTCTTCTTCTTGCCTCTCTCAAGTGTATGAAATGAAATTGTCTTGTTCTTTTATTAAAATTTCGGATATAATCTAATCGAGTAAAATCAACACTGTAAACTACTTTTTAACCTTATTATTTCATTTGGGGTTTATATTATATTGAGATAAAATGAAAAATTAATGTTAGTAGTTTTCCTACTCTTTTAGAACTTCCAAAATAAAGGAAGGAAAATTGCATTCCTCCATTTCTTTTTCTTCATTATCTATATTAATCTTCCTTGTCCATCAACTCTAAAATTTCCTATTTTTGCATTTCTCATTAGATATTCTTCAAGCAGCCATCGTCGTCAAGTATAGCTGTTGAAGTGAAAAAGCCTAATAGGAGTTTTTCGACATCAGTGTTCTATATCGAAAACTATTTCCAACTTCACAGGGATTTCGATCCAACTATACCGGTAAGAATGGAATAACTATCACTTTTGACTGCAGTGTTAGCGTTTATTTGATATAAATCATAAAAAATCTAACCCAAACAAACACAACCTTTGAATAGGTCATATAATAATAATACTTGTAATTCACATACAGCAGCTTTCACTTCAAATTTTATTCATTAATTTAGCTCTTAAATCCCTTTCAAGGATTTCTCAGCCACCCAACTGTTCTACTTTACCATTTCTATTATTATTTTTTTTTTGTCACATATAATAATATTTTTAAAAACAGTCTTTTTTACCTTGAAACATCTACTGGAATTTAGTATTACATCTTAACAAAATATATTTTAAACTTATTATTAGTTTAAAAGAGCTTCTTTCCTTATGACCACACCCACCATCCCAAGGTCTCTTCCTCCTCCTGCTGTTGTTGCTGTCCGGCAGTGATAAACACATCGGAGAAGTAACTCCGGCCATCATCACTTCCGTCATCCTCCTCCGATGGCACACCACCATCAGCTGGGATTACACATCCACCACCATAATTATCATTCTGAAAGAATGAATCTCCACTGTCTAGAAGCTGTGGACTGTCCTCATCCACCACTGCACTTCCGGCACTTCCAGAACTCAGGCGGTCCTCAACCTTCATGGTGAGTTGAATGGCAGATGCATTAGGTGTATCCACCAGAGGCAAGTCAGATTTTTGCCCTGTAAATGGTTGTCCAGTCACTTCTTTGGCTTGCAGTTTCTCACCTAAAGAAACAACCTGCAATTCAAACATAACAAAATTTAATACAAATATAAGAAAAAAAAAAATAGATTATTACAAAATATTTTATTATTTTTCTAAAAACATATTTAGCAGAATTATATTGTAATTAAAATATAGATAAAAAAAAATTGAATAAACTTTATAATATTATTAAATAATATATGAATTTTTTTTAATTTATAAATAAATATAATAAATAAATAAATAAATAAAATATATATTAATATTCTATATTCTATAATGAGTAGATTATCAAATACATTGAATACAATAAAAAAGCAATTGACATAGGACAAAATTAGCTATCTTTCCCTTTAAGAAAAGCAGTCCAGAGGCATATTTTGAGAAAGTAACTACAGTATATTCCTTTATTTATTTATTTTTCTCTAGAAAAATCAAATATTAACCAAGTAATCATCTTTATAAACAAAGGTGGAGTTTGGAACAGATGCTACACTAGACATGTATAACAAAACTCATTGAAAAGGACCCACTTTAACCAAGTCTTAATCACCCATTTCTTTTTAATTTTTCTTTCATTAGTGGATGATAGTGATTAGTAAAGAAGAACTTGTTTAATCAATAGTTGTCCTAATTAAAGAAAGAAACTTTTCTTTCTTTCTTTAAACAACAATGAGTAGTAGTTTTCAATTGGGTTGTATACCCACTAAGATTTTGAAACAAAGA
The DNA here is from genome assembly GCA_949750685.1 of Vernicia montana. Classification (NCBI taxonomy): domain Eukaryota; kingdom Viridiplantae; phylum Streptophyta; class Magnoliopsida; order Malpighiales; family Euphorbiaceae; genus Vernicia; species Vernicia montana. The sequence goes on along the minus strand of CATKHJ010426416.1, from coordinate 496 downwards.
AAAATTAACTCAGCAATTAGATTAATAATAATTTAAGTAATCAATCATCTGATTTTTAGAAGATACGATATCAAAAATTTAAACCTTGACATTTCTGATGTATCAAAATAGAGTTTAATTTAAGGAAAAGAAATTTAAAAATTTAAGTAATAAATTACCTCAGTTTTAAGCTTCTCATTTTCTTTAAGAATAGAGTCATAATTAGAGAGAAGGGAATCATAAGAAGCTTTAAGAAGGTCATAATCTCTCTCAAGCTGCTTAGTCTTCCATCTAGCCCTGCGGTTTTGAAACCACACAGCCACTTGCCTTGGTTGCAGCCCAAGCTTCTTGGCCAACTGAGTCTTTCTCTCTGGCTCCAGTTTGTTCTCTGCCTCAAAACTCTTCTCTAACAAATTCACCTTCACCACACACCACCACCCATAATAATTCAAAACCTCATCTTAAAATTTATTATACCAATACATCTTTATTATGATCCTTAATTAATTAATTAATT
>CATKHJ010426263.1:0-19951 GCA_949750685.1 Vernicia montana | reverse complement strand
TATATATATATATATATATATATATATATATATATATATATATATATATATATATATATATTGTTTAGAATTTTTAATTATAATAATAATAATCTAGATATTTATCTTTGGTAGAAGGTGATGATGGAAGAAATAAAATGGTTTTATATCCATATATATATATATTTTTCATTATTCTTATATGGTGGAGAAATCTCTAGAATTTTAGGGAGAGAGAGTTAATAGGTTTAGTTATTTCTATTGATAAGGATTATGAAGAAATGATCACATCCAACTATGTATTGGTGCTCCACTTAATCATCTAATCATATACACTAATGTTGTGAAGCCCAATCTTACTTTGTTATTTCCTTATTATTTTTCATTATCTAATTTTGATAATTTCAATGTTTTCTCATAACTTGAGTATATTCTTTCACACTTTATTAGTAATTATCTATCTACTATATTGTAATATCCATGTATATAAACATCTAATTCATATATTAATTCACATAAGAGATTTTTTTTTATATAGAAAATTCCACTCGGTTTTAAACCACACTTATATAACTAGGAAATTAAATTTCGTTATCCAAAACTTATAATCCATATTTTAACTAAGGGAATACCTATGGTATTACAATAACGACTTCATTAGTAATGGACATATTATTTATTTTGGGTATGGTAGGATTTAGTAGAAATCTGTGTCACGTAGATGAGAGCAAAAACTTTCTTATCGATATATAATTATGGCAAATGCTATTTTTTGTGGTGCAATGCCACCACATACTACTGCGCAAGACTGATCAGGTCTCACAGTTAGAATACAATTATTCTTCCTGCTTAGAGTTTAGACATTATACTTTATTCGATAGGTAATGTATGCATACATTCTGATTTTCCTCACATCAGTAAGAAAATTTCTGTTTTAGGGTAAAATAGTATACACTATTAAGAACAATTGCGCACACACACACACACACACACACACATATAAAGGTAGCTTCAATGACATATTGGTTCTTATGGTTCTCATTTGTATGTAATTCAAGTATCAAGAATTAAGGTCTTGTTGAACAAATAGTAAGGAAGCAAATCACATGCATAATAAAATATTTAACACTCACCTTGACTTAAATATACTTTAGTACTTCACTTCTTTAAAGTAGGAAAAAAAGACGGTCACAAGACTCTTGATTCTCCTATTTTCTAGCACTATCTTGAGGAGTTACCATAATCAAGAATATACAAAAATTATTTTACTAACTATTTAAACTTAATTATTAATCAATTATACTTTAATTATTAAATTATTTATGTTCCTAATTTATTTTGAACTCTAATCCTTAAAATTTTTAAAAATATATATGCATTTCTAGGATTAACTAATTATTTCATCACTAACCTTCCTATACTCATTCTGTCATAATTTGAGCTAGACACATTCAATTGACCTAATTATTTCTCTTACTTAAACTAGACATTAGAAGGTCTAACATATCCAAAAATTAGCTCAAGTATTACACTACACAATTTATTATGAATTTTTAAAGTCATCCCTATTTCTGTGCAGGGACATATTGACATTTCCTCATTTTTTTTATTATATCTTGTGGACATCAAATTGCAAATTCCTTTTATGGAAAATTTCTACACATATATATGAACATTTTCTTTGTTTTATGTTAAGTCTAATTTTATCCCTAAGGTTCCCAATTCAGTTAATTAATCTCGGGTCACTTATTAATCTGGTATTCAGAACCAGTTTTAGTACAAACAACATATCTCTCAACCTACATCAAATTTGACAAAATTCTTTTATGGGCTTATATTTAATACATATTAATGGACCCCCAATTAATGGACTTAAGTTTCTGCCTATACTAAAACCTAGCTTGATTATATAAGCTCTTTCTAAACCTAACCAATTTTCCACCAAATTAAAGCTTCCTAACTTTGATTCAACTCTAAATACCCTTTAATTCAATCAATTTCATACTTAATTTAGCTTTCTCTCTCCTCCTCACAAAGAAAAAAAAATCATACTAAGGAAAAAGAAAGTATCATCAAATTCTACTAAAGAAAACACAAATAAAATTTATCTCTTTGGATCCACTACACTTCCTCCCTTCTCCTTCTCAAGATGGTTGTCCACTTCTCTAAATGGAGCTCTCTTCTTGTTTTTTTTTTTTTTAGTGAAAGAAAGTGGTAGAAATGTAAAGAAACTAATAGAAAATTTTGACTTATATAGCTAAAGATAATTAGACACATGTTAAGTTCCTATTGGTCATTTCTTTATCTTCCTTCTAGTCAACCTTCCCTTTCTATTTTATTTATTTATTTATTAATTATTATCATTATTAATTATTACTATTAACTATTTTTCTTACTAAATTATACTCTTCTTTTTTTTTCTTTACTCTTTTCTATACTTGATTTCCAATAACTTTCTAACTCTAATTCTTTATTTCAATGTAGTATTCTATATATCTCTAATACTTAATTTAGTATCGAATAATTAATCTACATATATATAAAAATGTTTATATAAGTTTTTCTGTTTTTAATTAACAATCTAACCTAAGTAATAAAATTATGTTGTTAGTTCACTAGACTTGAAATTTTAAATCCTAGGTTATTACAACAGGGGTGAGCGCCTCAAGTCAGTGAATGATACTAACCAATATACTAACTTGGTGTCCTACAATCATTCTATATATAAAAAAATGCTCATACATTGTGTTAAAGAGATAATCAATCACATAATCATCCAAAGATGAAAATTAGTCAATAAGAACCACTCTAAACCTTAATATGGGGAGCCAACACCCTCCATTGGCTCTCTTATTTCCAACTATGGGGTCATGGTGAGTCCAGCTGTAACCAGACAACCCTATACTCTCTTATCCATGTCCAGAGGCTACGGTGAGACCAGCTCAAATTAGGCTACCATGTAATATCATCATCATAATCATACATAAATCATCATAACATACTCAAAATCGTAATCAGAACCCTATGTAGTCCTACGTTATCATAATCTCATCCAAACATTCACATGTAATCAGTAACATAATTCATAATGCAACATTCACAATCATATGCTAGGATGTCTTTATGTGTTTGTAGTGCATAATTATATACATATATATATATATAACATATAGCAAATGCAATACATGATAAGCAGAAAAACACATTATAAAGTATCACTCACAAATTTGACTGAAAATCCAACTAGCTCTCCTTTCGGATTGTGACATCTGGCAGCTAGGATGACGCCTAAAATGCTAATACTTGACAATAAAGGAAGTATATTAGGATACAGACAATTCCAACCTTAATTCTTAAAGCAGTGCGAAAAGAATACACTACCATACTTGTGAGGCTAGGTAATTCAAGGCTGGCTCACAAGAATGGTAGGGCTCATAACTAGTCAATTGACTTACAACATATCAAACAAGGCTCATATAACTTATAAGAATCAATAACTCGTAATACACAAGAATAATATGTATATATCTCATGAAAGGAATTATAACTCATATATAGATGGATATAGAAATCATTCTCGTAACATATTAAGAATAGAGATACTTTATTAGCATATTCCTCTCGTAATAAAGAGTAGAGGCCGGTAGGCATACTCTTCCTCGTAATAAAAGTAGTGGTATAATTAACATACTCTTCCTCGTAATACATGAAATGAACCAGATTTCACGTCTATGACAATTTACCCTTCCTAGATAGGGGTAGAATATTATACCATATTCATTGAGTTACAATGTGCACAAAGTCTAATGATTAGCCCACATTAGTCGGGGATTTCTATACCATTAAGGTTATCACATATAGATAAAATAATAGAGGTTCTCATAAATAATACTAATTAGCAAATGGATAATTAATAACTCATATGGTTCAATAACAATTCTCATGCTTGTAAACAAATAACAATATATGGTTCTCATAAAGGATAATAATTAGCAAATGGCTAATTAAGAACTTATAAAATTTAATGAAACATTTAGTTCAATAAAAAATTTTCATATAAACATTTGGTTCAATAAAAATTTTTCATATACTCATACTCATGGTAGTTGGTAAAAGAAATTAGACATTATGCCTTAGGAATTCAAATACAAGAATAGTAGTATATTTTATACTCACCTTAAACAACAGAATGCTCTATACTTAATGGAAGCCCTCAATCACATCAAATCCTCATAATCCTCATGATCTCCAATATGACTTCTAAGAGAAACTATACACATAACACATACAAATTATCAATAAACATACCCATGCTCTTAAAATCACCATACTCATACTAAACTCATGATTTCTAACTCTATTCCCTTCCTCAAGAACAATTTATAACAATGGAGAAGAAGAAACTCAAAAGAAATCAAAACCCTAACTCACCTCTTCAATAGATGCTTTAGGAAATGGAAGAAGGAATGAACAATGCAACCCTAGATCCCTTAGATGAAGCAATTAATGAAGCCTCTAAGCATTTAATGTGAGTGGGTGAGTGATTCTTTGAGAGAAAAAGGGTTTGGAGCTATGAAATTTAGAGTGAAATGAATTTAGGGCTCTAAATTTCTATTTAAAGTCGATTTCCAAATTCTGCCCTCGATGCGAGTCGCGACCGCGATGAGCGTGATAACGATTCCCTTATTTTGGTCGCAACCTGAGCATTGCAGGAGTTACAAATTACTGTTCATGTGACTGTTCATTCTGGTATCCAAATCAGGTAGAGAGATTCGCGTCCAGCTTCGTAGTGGCGACTTCCTTGTCGCGGGCGCGACTTAAGCCCTGCAACGCCACTTAGCAATTCAACCTTTAATTCCCAAAATTCAACTTGTAACTCATTCATACATCACTTAACACACACATTCAACTCATAATACTCATGAACACCACTTCATAGATCATAAAAATACTAGATACACATCTAGTAGCTCATTCATATGATAAAATAAAAGTACATATGAACTTGGGGTATTACATTCTCCCCTCCTTATTAAAAATTCGTCCTCGAATTTTACAATTACTTACAGTTTACTAGCATTATACATGAAACAAATATGGGTACTTGTGCAACATATCTTGTTCACTTTCCCACGTGTACTCTTCTACATCATGATTCTTCCATTGCACTTTTACCATTGTTATCTCTTTGTTCCTCAACTCTTTCACTTGGCGATCAATGATTTCAATAGGCACCTCCTCATAAGTCAAATTCTCATCTACCTCTATAGCTTGTGGTTGCAACACATGCGATGAATTTGACACATACTTTCTCAATATAGACACATGAAATATAGGATGTACGTGACCCAAGCTCGGTAGAAGTGCTAGTTTATAGGAGACATTGCCAACTCTCTCTAACACCTCAAATGGTTCCACATATCTCAGTGAGAGTTTGCCTGTCCTGCCAAATCTCATCACACCTTTCATATGAAAGACTTCAAGAAATACATGGTCTCCTATTGAAAAGTGGACATCTTTCCTCTTCAAATTCGTATAGCTCTTCTGCCTACTGAAGGCAATCTTCAGTCTCTCTTGTATCAGGGGTACTTTCTCAGAAGTCTCTTTGATTAATTCTGGCCCTTCAATGTACCTGTCTCCTACTTCCATCCAATAAACTGACGATCTACACTTCTTGCCATACAAGGCCTCATACAGTGCCATGCCAATGGTGGAGTGATAATTGTTGTTGTATGCAAACTCTATCAAGGGCAAATATTTATCTCAACTCCCACCAAAGTCTAACACACACATTCTAAGCATATCTTCTAAAGTCTGATTGCCCATTGGTCTGTGGATCAAAAGTTGTACTGAAGTCCAACTAAGTACCTAAAGCCTCTTGTAACTTATGCCAGAATCTAGATATGAATTGAGTACCTCTATCCAAAATGATAGACACTAGTACACCATGAAAACTCACAATCTTATTCAGGTACAACTGTGCATATTGGGCTATTGTGTAGGTTGTCTTGACTTCCAGGAAATGAGCTGACTTAGTCAATCTGTCAACTACCACCTATATAGAATCATAACCTCTAAAGGTCCTTGGCAACCCAACCACAAAGTCCATTGTAATGCATTCCTACTTCCACTCAGGTAGTTTAATCTCCTGTAGTAGGCCAGATGGCTTTTAGTATTCAAACTTGACTTACTGACATGTCAAGCAAGAAGACACAAACTTGGTCACATCCTTCTTCATACCAGACCACCAATAACAGTCTTTCAAATCATGATACATCTTGGTGGCGCCTGGATAAACATTGTAAGGTGCTTGGTGGATCTCTTTCATGATCTTCTCTCTAAGATCATTCACATCTGGTACACATATTCTCTTCCTATGCATTAATATATCATCTTTTAACTCAAACTCTGCTACTTGACCTACTAGTACCTTTCTCTTCAGCTTAACCAATGAAGGATCTTCATCTTGCGATGTTTTAATCTCATCAATCAACTTGGGTTTCACTTGAAAGTGAGTAATCAATACTTGAGATTTAAAAATCTCAAACTGTAACCCCTTGTTGAACACCTTTTTCAACTCCTTGATCAAAAGTCTCTTTCCCACTGCAATATGGGCTAAACTCCCTATTGATTTTCTACTCAGAGCATCCGCTACTACATCAGCTTTACCCGGATGATAAAGGATTTGACAATCATAATCCTTGAATAGTTCTACCCATCTCCTCTGCCTTAGATTCAAGTCCCTCTGCTAAAAGATGTACTGAAGACTCTTGTGATCGGTGTAGATCTCACACTTCTCACCATATAGATAATGCCTCCATATCTTGAGAGCAAAGATAATTGATGCCATCTCTAGATCATGTGTAGGGTAGTTCATCTCATGCTTCTTCAATTGTCTTGATGCGTATGCAATCACCTTCCCGTGTTGCATAAGAACACATCTAAGTCCCACTCTTGAAGCGTCACAGTATATTGCAAATCCATCTGATCCTTCTGGCAATGCAAGTACTTGAGCTGTAGTGAGACAAGTATTGAGTTTCTGAAAACTCTCCTCGCAATCATCATCCCACTGGAACTTCACCTTCTTCCTAGTTAGCTTGGTTAATGGTGAAGCTATCTTAGAGAAATCCTTGACAAATCTCCTATAATAACCTGTCAAACCAAGGAAACTACGAACTTCCATCACATTCGTGGGTCTAGGCCAATTCAACACTGCCTCAATCTTCTTTGGATCCACTTGAATGCCATCTTTACTAACCACATGACCTAAGAAGCATACATGATCAAGCCAAAATTCACACTTCTATAATTTGGCATACAACTGATGCTCCCTCAACGTTTGCAATACAATTCTCATGTGCTCCTCGTGCTATTCCTTGCTTTTGGAGTAGATAAGGATGTCATCTATGAATACAATGACAAACTTATCCAAATATGGCTTGAATACCCTATTCATCAAGTCCATAAAATGTTGCTGGAGCATTGGTCAACCCAAATGGTAGCACTGTAAATTCATAGTGACCATACCTCGTCCTAAAGGCAGTCTTACATATATCCTCATTCTTGATTCTGAGATGATGATAGCCCGATCTGAGATCAATCTTGGAGAAATGACTTGCTCCCTGCAATTGATCAAACAAAACATCTATCCTTGGTAAAAGATACTTGTTCTTTACAGTCATCTTGTTAAGCTGCCTATAATCGATACATAGCCTCATATAACCATCATTCTTCTTCACAAAGAGGACTGGTGCACCCCATGATGAACTGCTTGGTCTGATAAACCCCTTATCCAACAAATCTTGTAACTGCACTTTCAATTCCTTCAACTCTACAGGTGCCATTCTATAAGGAGGAATAGATATTAGCTGAGTATCGGGAAGAAGTTCGATATTGAACTCAATCTCCCTTTCAAGTGGCAACTCTGGTAGCTCTTTTGGAAATACATCCGGAAAATCACTAACTATCAGCATTTGTTGTACCTCATTAGGATTCCCTTATATCAATCACATGCGCCAAATATCCTTGACACCCCTTCCTTAGAACTCTTCTCGCCCCAATGGTTGATATGAAATTGAAAGGTACCTTACTTCTATCTCTTTGAAACACAAACTCATGCTCGTCTCATGGCTTGAACATAATCTTCTTCTCATGACAATCTATGCGAGCATGGTGCTTGGACAACCAATCCATACCAAGAATCACATCAAACTTTAGTACCTCTTACTTAATCAACTCACATGGAAGCTTCCTCCCATCAATCTCAATTATACATGAAGGGTACACATGTTTCACCTCTATTGTTTCCCCTAAAGGTATTGACACTTCTAAGGGATTACTCATGAGTTCTCTACCTTTCCACACTCTCTTAGCAAAGCATGGTGAAATAAAAGAATGCATAGTATCCGAATCAAATAAAACTCTAGCTTGCACATCTTATATAAGAAGAATACCTGTCATTGTAGTATTGGAAGCACGAGCCTCCTGTTGATTCAAGGCAAATACTTTGCCTCTACCTCTTCTCTCTAGAGCTTAACTGGTACTGGGTGCTTGGCTTTGCCCTCTACCTCTACCTCCTGAATTCCTAGTGTCTGACCTAGCCATCTACACTGTGGGCTGAGAAGTAGCAGGTGTACTCTGATTGTCTCCCTATAAGGGGCAACCCTTGATAAAATGCCCTGCTTGACCACATTTGCAACATTTCCCTGCCGTTGTTCGACATACTCCCTCATGCCTTTGCCCACAAGTAGGTCAGCTATAGCTATGTTACTCAGGTCTGGATACAGAACTGGTGGCTAGAGCAGATGCCACTGATATTACTCTTGCCTGTCCTCTACTTTGACTACCTCCTCTATAGTGACTCTGAATCATAGTAGAAGTAGCAGGCTCAACTGTCTTCACCTGGGCACTACTCCCTCCACCCCTACTTTGATTACCAAAACCCTTGGGCTTGTTCTTATTCCTTTGATCCCTTTCTGCTCTGTCTTCCTTGCTCTTGGTCTCCATTTGCTTCGCCTTGTTAACCAACTTGGACAAAGAAGCAAACTTAATGGCACAAAGAGCATTGTGCAAAGGTGCTATCAAACCCCTTCTGAACCTTCTGATCTTAGCAGCTTTTGTAGGAACTACCTCTTGGGCATACTTGCTCAACCGGTTAAACTCCTTGGCATACTCGGATACGGTTATGCCTTGTTGCTTTAATCACTCAAATTGAGCTATTTGGTTTTCTCTTTCTCCTTCGCCTAAGAATTCGTCAATCATATCTTGTTTGAACTGTTCTCATACCGGCGGCACTTCCTCATACAATTGGTTCTCCACATGCAGTTGGAACCAATCCCAAGCATTTTCTTTCAGTAGGAGTCCTACCAACTCAATTGCCCTAGCATCAGAACATGGCAATCGTCTTACCACTTTCTTAACTGACTCAAGAAATCCATGCGGTTCTTCCCCTTACTCACCATGGAATTTCGGAAGTCCCATCTTCAGGAAGGTATACATGCTCACTCCACTATCATCAATCACCCTCTTAGCCACATGCCTAGGAACAGGGGCATTTACAGGAACCAGTAGAGGTGGCATTCTCTCTTGTGCAGATGGAGGAGGCGGTGGTGCTACATGAGCATCTTATTGCCTTAACTGTCTCAACTCTAACAATTCTCGGCGGAGCTCCTCATTCTCACGCCTCAAATCATCATCATTACCTCTTGGAGGAATATGGACTTCCTCCACTTGAACCCGGCGTCTAGCACTTGATGGTTCAAGTGGTTCCTCATGCATGGAGGCGACATCCGAAGCCACATCCAGAGTATTAACATTCTCAAAGGGAACTTGCCTCGGTCTTCCTCTTCCCCTTACTCTTGCTTTTCTAGGCGGCATCTATGAGACAAACACATAGCAAAAGATTTAACTCATAGCGATAACGCGGATTTACACATGAATGATGACTTCAAATGACATTGAGGAAATTTCCTATGCTCCATGGTGTTCACATACTCTATGACTCATATAGTCTAAACTAGACTTAACCTTATGCTCTGATACCAACTTTGTCACAGCCCAACTTTGCAACTGTGACGGTCCTAGGGCATGGGTAAGCATAAGGCCACTGAAAACCCGTAGAACCCTTCTCATCTCATATAAATCTCATGACAACATAACAATTATAGCAACTCATACACATCCCCAAGATCAGAACCTGAACCCATACACATACATCTATCCTATCATATCACATACTCATACATACACTTACTCGTAATCTCAGAAGTTTATAAGTCTCATATACTCATATATGTAAATCATTCATAATTGCCATGAAGGCCAAAAGAATAACTCTCCTTCTACACACATGGAGCATCTAAAATAAACTTCAATTACAATATAAATAAATGGAGAAATTACATTAATCCACTTGGTTCTTTAGGGAGAATGATGCTTGAAGAACCGAATTGATGAACTTCTAATCTCCTGGAATGATAGAATCACTAATGAGATAAAGCAGTGAGTAAAAAATATACTACCATACTTGTGAGGCTAGGTAATTCCAGGCTAGCTCACAAGGATCATAACTAGTCAATTGACTTACAACATATCAAATAAGGCTCATATAACTCATAAGAATCAATAACTCGTAATATACAAGAATAACATGTATATATCACATGAAAGGAATTATAACTCATAGATAGATGGATATAGAAATCATTCTTGTAACATATTAGGAATAGAGACACTTTATTATCATATTCCCCTCGTAATAAAGAGTAGTCGTAATAAAGAGTAGAGGCCGGTGGGTATACTCTTCCTCGTAATAAGAGTAGAGGTATAATTAACATACTCTTCCTCGTAATATATGAAATGGATCAGATTTCACGTCTAGGACAATTTACCCTTCCTAGATAGGGGTAGGATATTATACCCTATCCATTGGGTTACAATGTACACAAAGTCTAATTATTAACCCATATTAGTTGATGATTTCTATACCATTAAGGTTATCACATATAGATAGAACAATGGAGGTTCTCATAAATAATACTAATTAGTAAATGGCTAATTAATAACTCATATGGTTTAATAACAATTCTCATGCTCATAAACAAATAGCAATATATGGTTCTCATAAAGGATAATAATTAGCAAATGGCTAATTAAGAACTTATAAAGTTTAATGAAACATTTGGTTCAATAAAAAAATTTCATATACTCATACTCATGGTAGCTGGTAAAAGAAATTAGGCATTGTGCCTTAGGAATTCAAATACAAGAATAGTAGTATATTTTCTATTCACCTTAAACAAAAGAATGCTCTATACTCAATGGAAGCCCTCAATCACATCAAATCCTCATGATCCTCATGATGTCCAATATGACTTCTAAGAGGAACTATACACATAACACATACAAATTATCAATACATATAACCTATGTTCTTAAAATCACCATACTCATGCTAAACTCATGATTTATAACTCTATTCCCTTCCCTAAGAACAATTTATAACAATGGAGAAGTAGAAACTCAAAAGAAATCAAAACCCTAACTCACCTCTTGAATAGATGCTTTAAGAAATGGAAGAATAAATGAACAATGCAACTTTAGATCCCTTAGATGAAGCAATTAATGAAGCTTCTAAGCATTTAATGTGAGTGGATGAGTGATTCTTTGAGAGAAAAAGGGTTTGGAGCTCTGAAATTTCGAGTGAAATGAATTTAGGGCTCTAAATTTCTATTTAAAGCCGATTTTCAGATTCTGCCCTCGATGCGAGTCGCGGTCGCGATTCCCTTATCACGGTCGCAACCTGAGCATTGTGTGCGCTACAAACTACTGTTCACGTGACTGTTCATTCTGATATCCAAATTAGGTAGAGAGGTTCGAGTCCAGCTTTGCGGTTGCTACCCTTTGTCGCAGTCACGACTTCCTTGTCGCGGGCACGACTTAAGCCCCGCAGCTCCACTTAGCAATTCAACCTTCAATTTCCAAAATTCAACTTGTAACTCAATCATACATCATTTAGTACACACATTCAACTCATAATACTCATGAACACCACTTCATAGCTCATAAAAATACTAAATACACATCTAGTAGCTCATTTATATGATAAAATAAAAGTACACATGAACTTGAGGTATTACATGCATGCACGTTGGTTGATTTAAAAAGAGTTTTGAATTTTTGGAGAAAAAAATCTTGAGGTCGGGGGATAAGAGTATTTTTGAAATAAAATTTTATTTTATTTTTAATTTTTTAACGGAAAAAGTGAAAAAAAAAAAAGGACGGAAGGACCAAATTGATGGAATCAAAATAGAGGAACGAACTAGTCAGTTCCTCAAAAAGTATGGACGAACTAATTAATTAGATCAAATTTCAGAGGTTAAATAGTAATTTATACGAAATTACATTTTTATTTTCTTTTTTCTCCCTTCTAAACAAACAAGCCGTAAAATTAGAATATCCGTCTTTACTTTCCTTTATCTCCATTCCCTCTCACTTGTAATTCTAAACAAACAAACAAGCCGTAAAAACTACAATTCCAAACCTGTCTTCCACAAAACACGTCTCCTGACTCTTTAATGTCACCCATCACACCTCAACACCACGTCTGAACCCTAGCCTGCCACTAAATCTCAAACTCCACTCCACATTCACCACCACCACCGACGACCACCGTCTGGCTACCCACAGTTGCTATAAACGCCGACAATTTTGCAGTTTCCTTCAGATGACTACCTTCCCCTTTCTTCTTATCTACAATTATCCACCTCCTCTCTATCATCGTCGGTTACTCCTCTGTCACCGCCGGTAATTGCTCCCATCGGTTACCAGATGTAAATCTCACCTCTTTTCAAATTTCCGTCACAAATCAATAATTTATCTTGGTAACCCTTTTTTTTTGTTTCCTCCTTTTCTTGGTGTGATCGCATCAGTAGCTTTTTCCACTTCCCAGCAATAGTAAGCTTCCCAATCTTTTCTTTTCTCACATAAATTTGTTTTTTCTTATATTGCTTTAAGATTGATTTAAATTTCCTAGTTTGAGTTTGCTGGTTGTTAGAGAAAGATTGGATTTTGGACAATAATGGTGATTGTTTGCATAACTTGAAAACAGTATCCTAATTGAAATTAACACAACACTGAAATTGTATATCTCACTCAATTCCAATTCTTTCAAAATTAGAATTGGAACTTGAATTCCAATTTCTTATTTAATGGAACCTATTTCCTATACAAGAATCAACCACCATTGTGGGTTTTTGGAGCTAGGTTGAACATTTGAATTTTTCTTGATTAATGTATACAAGAATCAACCACAATTAGTAGGTCAAAATTTTGGATTTGTGCCATGGCTGGTGAATAGGAGGAAGACAAAATTAAAAAAAAAAAAATTTGAATCTTTAAGGTGTAGTTTGTTGAAAGGATCAAAAATCCAACTAAGCTTGCTGTACAATTATTTGCGCCCCTCTAAAATTTTCAACTTGAGAGTTGAGACTGGATGTTTTCATATTCCTCATTTTTCTTCTGGTTGCAAGCTTAACAACAGTAGTCTTGTCTTTTTGTTAAATTTGATACCCCTGCGGATTGTGGGTCATTGAAATACTTGCTTATTATTGCAGTGGAGTTTGGGATTAATGGTGATGCCAATGGTGTGATGATGGGAACTGTTGAGTTGGACTGCAGCAGGGCAGGCGATGAAAATGAAATTGGTGTGAATTCTATGGAAGAGGAATTTACACAAGATGAGGATGATAAAGTTGATAAAGAGTCTTTGGGCAAGGACATAATCCTGGATGCAGTTCCATCTGTAGCATTGGTTTCAGCAGATGAGCCTTATGTGGGGCAGGAGTTTGAATCTGAAGCAGCTGCGCATGCATTTTACAATGCTTATGCCACGCGTGTGGGATTCATCATCCGTGTAAGCAAACTCTCCAGGTCAAGGCGTGATGGATCTGCTATTGGTCGAGCACTTGTTTGTAATAAAGAGGGCTATAGAATGCCTGACAAGCGTGAAAAAATTGTAAGACAAAGGGCAGAAACTAGAGTTGGCTGCAGAGCAATGATTTTGGTGAGGAAAGTAAGTTCGGGTAAATGGGTTGTTACAAAGTTTGTTAAGGAGCACACTCATCCCTTGACACCTGGTAAAGGCCGAAGAGATTGCATTTATGATCAGTATCCGGTTAGTTCTTGCTATCCTGTTATACATTCTTGGTATTATTTTGCACTATTATATTTCAAAGCATATGATCATTTGTTTGAAGAGCTACTTAAAAAAGTACATGAACCTGAGCTACCTTCAAAAAATGTACATGACTTTTGAAGAGTTACAAAATTCAAGTTATTTGTTATTATGGTAGACTTTTTTCCCCTCATAGTAACACTCTTCTTAGATCATTTTCAGAAATCTCAATCGAATCTGAAGAACCTCCAAAGCAGGCCTAGGCTTTACCGATCCATCTATTTGAATTCTGTTATTTTTAGGTTAAACACTTCAGTAACCACAACATTTTCCAGCATCTTTGATGTTTGTATCACCTGTCTGTAGTCTGGACCTCTAAAATCTTTTGTTAGAAAATTGTGGATTCAGTCTCAAAAAGATGATGGCTTAAAATGTTATATCATCTGATGCACTACAACTGTGAAAGCATTTATAATGGTATAACTATATCTATCCATGTGTGCCAATTGACGTAGCAGAAAAGTTTAGGGCAATTAAATCTCAACAATTAGGGCTAGAATAAAATAGTAATTGTGATTGGAACAAGAAAATAATTACAGTCCGTTTGGTTCATGGGATTGCTTAACTAAGCCATAATATTCGTAAATAACACTATGTTTGGTACATATGATGTAGATTGAGTTTAATAATTCCAAAGGCTTAATAATCCTAAAGGTTTAGCTAACCCATTGGATCAGTCTTATCTAAAACTCAGCCCTCCATGTCTTTAGCAAGCCATCTTAAGTAGGATTACTAATCCCATGATTCATGAAATTTTAATCCCTAAAATAATCTTATTTTTTACTTTATTTCTCAAAAATGGTTTTAATTTATTTTTCAATTGCCTAGCTTATACTATGGATTAAAATGTTTGTACCAAACAAGATTTACTATAAGCAATTCTCTAACTAAGCCCAGGATTAACTAAGCCTATGATTAAAATTAATCCTAAAAATTATGAATCCTTGAATCAAACGGATTGTTGGGATTTAAAGAATACCTCTAATCTGATTTAAAATCTAAATTGAAAATAATAAGAATATCATACAATTTGTCTAAAAGAGACTTAATTGTACTAATTAGGATAATTCTTAATCCTAGACTGAAAAGGAACCTAAAACCTAAAAAGGAACCTAATACTAATTAAAAGACTTACTTAACAAGAAATATAAATAAACATGGAAAAGAAACCTAAAACAAACTAAACTAGGAAAACTAAATAAAATTCCTAATTTAAAAATTAAACAAAAATAATTCTTAAATCTTATCTTCGTTTTCCTTAATTGCATCATTCTCCTTTGGTTGGAAAAAACTCGTCCTTGAGTTTTGTAGTGCTGAAGAATCAACAATTGAAATACTAAATCAATGGCATGTTCAATATTCCTTAGAGTTGGTAAATTGTTTTGCAAATTGTCATTAACAAACTCCTTGAATTCCTTGAATAGAATAGTTTAGTTCAATACTTCTATTTTAGTTTAGTTCTGCATCATTCTCCTCTGATTGCCTCTACCTGTTTTGTTTGCTTATATTTCCTTTGTAATTGTGAAGATGATCATATCTGCTGAATATCTTTGGGCCCTAACCCTAATTTTAAACCAAACAAGTTTTCCCCCACATCCTCCATCAATAGTTCGTTGATAGTTAATTAATTATGAAGTCCTTATAAAGGAAAATTATATTGCATGTTTGTGTTTATGAAGCTGCCCAATTAGTTCAACCCAATCAAAACTATTTTTTCCACGGACTGATCTTATAGTTATAAGGCAACATTTTGAAGAATAAAGGGGCAGGTTTGTGTTCTTCATTTCCTTTAAATCTAAAGTTTTTGGTAGCTAATCATATAGATTTGCTTGTTAGACTCGAAGGTCATGGCTTCAAGTCATGAAAACAATCTCTTTACCAAAATGCAAGAGCAAGGTTGCATGTGATGGACAGTCCCCCAACCCTCACAAAGTGGGGCTTCTCGTGCATTGGGATGCCCTTTTAATCATATAAATTTTGCAACACTTATTTTATTTATGCACTTTATACTACTTTAACTTTTATATGTTGATCATTGAAGCAGTTATATTGCACAAAAGATTTAGGATATCCCCCAGAAGTATTTTGTTTCTCCACAGTATGATGACCAAAGGAAGTGCAGTGTAGCCATAACAGGCGGAAAGGCAGTTAATGCTTGAGTTAATAAACCTAGAAGATTGTGCATATTTTATTTGCTAGATGTTGTTACTAATTTTGGTGTTACTGGATTTGGGGACTAAGGAATGTCAGATGGATCTAAAGACATACTTTGGCTGATAGTGATGTTTTATGTTCAATAATGAAACTAGAAGCTTACAGAATCAGTATTCATAGTCTTGCTGTAGACAATTTTTTGGAGACAAATTCTTTGGCTCTCTACTCTAGGCATATACCATGTCTTTCTTTGCTATCATATATTTTTTGAGAATTTTATAATTTTCACTGACTATACCAAGAAGGTGATAGGCCAAATTTTAGACATCTGCTCCTATGATTTTGTGGGCCACATCTTGGAAGTTAGGGTTTAGTGCTTGAACTTGAGAGTGTTGGATTTAACACTTATAGGTTGCCTAAAAAACTGGCATTTCAAGGCAAAAGGGGGTAGAATTGGAATATAACTAGTTGCTAGGTTTTGTAGGCAGCAAGCAAAATAAAGTTTTACATGTTCATGTGTTGTAGATTGGATTCTAAGTGCAAAGTTGTGTTGGTTCTTTCTTTTTCTTTGGGTGCTTATCTTTACAACAATCAATAAATAGCCTAGTCAGAGACACATCGTTTGACTGAGTGCCCATGCTAATGGAGTTGCTGCCTAGTTGTTTTGGCAATAAAGTGATGACACCTCATCAATGAGAGACCATGGTGCATATATTTTGAGAAATATAATGGGAACTAACTAGTTTATTATGTAATATTCTTTAGGCCAATCATGACCTGCTGTAGCAGCCAAGTAATATTGAAGGAGAATGTTTGCACTACCTAATTGGCCAGAGATGATGTTATAGGTTTGATGGGAAAATATTTGATCATGGGACTTTTCATAAAGAAAATAGTTTTCTTTATTGATTAAATCTTTTTTTTTTTTTGTGGCGTCTGCACTTGTATAAGTAGACTCTTGCCCCTCTTGGATGCCACTCACATTCTTTTGTTTCCTTTAATATTTAAATAAACAAAAAATTGTACTGTAAATACTATTAGGGTCTGGTTGGATAGATAGTCTTTGGCAATGATTGAGTTTTTGGATTTGTGTTTTAAGTGTAAAATCATAAAAACTCAACAGGATCTCAAATCCAAAGACTCAATCATTTCAAATTTCTATTACAAGGTAACTTAAAGACGGTATCTTCTATCAACATAGTAGCTTTCAGATAATTTTCCAGGTTAATCTAGTGTTAAAGAAATTAAATCTAAGCTATAAGTTGTTCATTTTACTTTTTCTTAACCAATCCCATTATGTTGTTAAATGAATTAAGTGGCTGCCTTAGCTTTAAATATTCTGGTCTATAGGAAACTAAGCGAATAATTTTGGTATTACTAAGAACCATTGTCTTCAACAAATCAAGAGTCTTGTTAACATTTATTATCTGCATGAAAATTTCAATGAAATATTAGTGTTCCAAAACAAATTGAGTTTGTTTTAATAGAGATTAGTATAACATTAAAGGTCAAGCTATCCTTATTCTGAAGTCTCTCTTACCTTGATCCCTTGTAGACACAGAGAATCGTTTAGTGGGCCGGGCCTCCGTCCCGATAGGCAAAGGAACCATATTGTGACATCATGCCCCTGTTTTTTATCGATTAAAAATGACCATATGTAGAATGCCCATGAGA
The DNA here is from genome assembly GCA_949750685.1 of Vernicia montana. Taxonomy (NCBI): domain Eukaryota; kingdom Viridiplantae; phylum Streptophyta; class Magnoliopsida; order Malpighiales; family Euphorbiaceae; genus Vernicia; species Vernicia montana. Next base: position 1,911 of record CATKHJ010426263.1, on the reverse strand, counting down.
ATGGAGTCATCCCTTTTGTTCTGAGGACCATTAGATGATAAGTTAATTGTTTTTTCTCGTAGCTTGTAATCAAGTTATTATTTTTGTCCATGCCATTGTGTTTGTAAGAAATGGGTAAAAGCTACATTTACTTTGTTTACACACTTGATTATGTTGTAGTGATTTTGCTTTAATCTCTATGATGCATCAGAGTAGAGCATTTGTTGGGAAACATTTCATGTTTGTCTTTCATGAGGACTGTTCTTCCAAACATCAATTTGCAACTTTTAGGTAGTATGAACATAGTGGACTCAAATTGGAAACAATGTGCAAGTCAGCATAATATTTTCAATTTTTTTTTTGGATGTTTAATGGGATTCTCAACTCTTCCATTGAGTGATGTTAGTGGTATTACTTATTTCTGTTGCAACTAACCTTTTAATGTATATGTTGGCAGAACGAACATGATAAAATCCGGGAACTATCACAGCAGCTGGCTATAGAGAAAAAGAGAGCAGCAACCTATAAAAGACATTTGGAATTGATATTTGAACAAATTGAAGAGCATAACGAGAGTCTATCAAAGAAGATCCAACACATAGTAGACAGTGTGAGGGACATGGAAAACAAAGAGCAGCAAAATCATGTATAGTTGCAGCTTTTTTTTTTTTTTTCTTTTTTTTTTAGCTCTTTTTATTGGTATACAGAATGCTGTTGGGTAGCAACAGATTCTCATGGTTTAGATGTCACATGCTGACTTGCTCTAGTTTCTTAGATGTCATGTTAGTTTACACTAGCAGCATTCATTTGGGTATATGGTATAATTATGCTCCGATATTTGGAGCAAATGGTGGGTAGGAGAAGTAGAGTTGATGTATAGTTCTCCGACCCCATGTCTGCACCGTTGTGCCAAAAATGTGAAAATGATCTTTACTGAAAAGGGCATCAATTGTGTCATTAGGAAGTTGAACGTTGCCTTCCATTGCATTTTATGTAGAACTTCGTTTCAGTTTCTTGTTTTGTATAGCATGGAAATGTAATTTTTTTTAAGAAAAATTTAGTTCTTTTTCTTACTGCATCTATTTTATTGTCTTAGGATTGGGATAGTAGTCTTTGTGGATTTGCTAGACAGGTTTGAATTTGTTGCTTGAAATTTTTGTATGATAACAGTTTTAGTCCCTGTTGAACTGTAAATATAACAATTTTACTCCATCTGAAGCCTGGGATGGCAAGATCGATGTGTTTAGGCCATTTCATCATCCCCTCTCAGTTTTCAATGTTGTACCTGTACATTATAATTTTGTCTATAATAACATGTGTAAAATTGTGGATGGGTGGAAGTCATTTGAAGAGACAAAAAGGGAAAAAAAAAAAAAAAAACATAAAAAAATTGGGAAGATGCTAAAGTAGATATTTAAGGATGGATCCTACAGTACAATAGAACTTTAATATTTGATTATTTTGACTTTAATCTTGTGTTACTGCTATTTTTAAATAAAAAAAATATAAATATAATCTTAATTTCTAAGCTTTTTAATTATATATTTTAAAAATAATCTTTCAAAAATTTCATAACTAGACTTTTCAGATATAATTTTAATATTATAAATACTTATTTACGATTTGTAAATCTAATTCACCACGAAAATTGTTTACTCGCATTTATTTATTTTCTTTTTTATCCACTTAATTTTTTTTTAAATATTGATAAAAGAAAATCGAATATGAATCTATTATACAGATTATATCTAGGCGACTAAGGTTTAAAAAAAAATTAAATGACCAGTGAATTTTAATTAGTAAATTTTATATTTTACCTGTTATTATTACTATTAATTTCCTCATTTAAAATTATTTATTTTATTACCACATAGTTTGCCATTTATTTGATTCATTTTAGAAGTGAAACTAATAGAAATAAAATTCATGAAA
>CATKHJ010426023.1:0-17819 GCA_949750685.1 Vernicia montana | reverse complement strand
CATAAAAAGTATAAAAATTGGACGGAATGACTAAATAGTCTGACGGAACTAAAACTGAGGGACTAATTAGTTAGTTTCTCAAAAAACAGGGACGAGTTAGTTAATTTGATCAAACCTCAAGGACTAAATAGTAATTTGCCCAAGAAAATAAAAGGTAATATTATTTTCAACTGATGCATTATTATACCAAGACTCTTACCTTGTAAGGTAACCAAAGTTTTTAAAATATAAATCTCACTTAAATTAAATATAAAATATTAAATGAACTTATATATAATTAAATTTTCAATTTCAATAGCTAGTTTTTAACGTTGTCACTCTTAATAGAAATCAAATTAAAATGATAGAAGTGATTTGAATTGGATAAATGTTAAACTCACGAATAAATTAAGGTTTAATTAGTTTGGGTCAACCATTACTAAAAGTTTAGAACTAAATTAAGTAATAAAGCCAAAATCATTATATACCAATGTGTTTTTAGTGCATTTTTTCAATGTGAGATTATTGATTTTTAACACTCTCCCTCAAGTAGCAACTGGACTTTTGAATTTGAATTTTCAGTTGACTATTTAAAATTGAATTCCTCTCTCTGAAATTGAAATTTGAATGCAAGAGTAAAGGTAAATGAAATTGAACCGGGCCAAACCTGCTCTGATACCATGATAGAAATTGAATTGAAAGAGCAGATGTGATTTGAAAGGGTATAGGTGATTTGAATTGGGTAAAAGTTAAGTCCACGAATAAATTGAGTTTAATGAGTTTGGATCAACCATTACTAAAAGGTTAGAACTAACCAATTAGGTAGTCAAGCTCAAACCATTATATACTCATGTATTTTTAGTGTATTTTTCCAATGTGAGATTATTTTTTTGTAGTTTGTAGTTTTTAGATGTGTGACTACTTAAAATTGAAATCCTCCCCCTGAAACATAGACCGAATCTTCCGGAATTAAAATCCAAATCATTCGGAATTGAAATCTTCCCCCTGAAATGCAGTCCGGATCTACCGGATGCTTTGATACCATGTGTTTTTAGTGTATTTTTTCAATGTAGGATTATTGATTCTTAACAACTCTCAAAACTATATAAGCTCCAACATTTGTAAGATGGTATCAGAGCGGGAAAATGATTCATGTACTTATCCATGTTCAATCATAATTCAGACTGAAATTTCAATTTTCGGTATATTTTAGGTTTAATTTGATTTCAATTCTTGTCCCGTGATAGATTTCTTTCAATTATCTTTTATCCGGTGATAGGTTTTCAAATTTATTTTTTCGCCCCGTGATGGGTTTCTTTCAATTGTTTTTCGCCTGATAATAGACTTTCAAATTTGTTTCTTCGTCGTGTTGAGTTTTCAATTGTATCAATCCAATTTCCATTATAAATTTGCAAGTGTCAACTGGCTTAATAAAAAATTATCTTGATCCAGTTGTCACTTGAGGGGAGTATTAAAATATAAATCTCATATGGATTAAATATAAGATGTTGAATGAGTTTATATATTGTAAAGGATAAGTCCTAGGACAATGAAATTCTATTTAAACCTCTGATTTGTTGTAACAACTAAGTATATTAGCTTATCTAAAATTGTTGTAGTTATCAACTTCTCATTCTTGTATTTATATATAGTGTGTACAGACGATGAAATAAATATTGAAACATTTTTCCCTATACTGTATCAGAGCTTTAAAAAACACTCTAACGAGTTTCTTTTCGATCTTATTTTCAATTTGATCATGACAATCACAGCTGAAAACCACTATTGTGCAATTGAATGCGCCAACCCACTTTCCTATCAAACTTACCTCCTCCAATTTTTCTGTTTGGAGAAAACAAATTCAATCTACTCTTATTGGTCGTGATTTACTCGAATATATTGATGGCTCCCTATCTAAGCCACCTCAATTTATTGATACAAAGATGAAGAAACTCAATCCTGTTTACAACATCTGGTATCGACAAGATCAAATTCTTCTAAGGCAAATTCTTGGTAGTTGTTCAGAAATCATTCAACCAATTATTTCTTCTGCTGAATCATCTCAAGAAGCCTGGACATGACTCACTCACAGCTATGTCAATTCTTCATGATCTCGAGTTATCTCTCTTAAAGCTAAGCTAGCCAAAAATCTGAAAGGAAATCGATCTGTTGCTAAATTTCTTAATGAGATGCGGTCCATTGCAGATGATTTGGCTCTCACTCAGAATCCCATAAGTGAAGAAGACCTTATTATTCATATTATCACTCAACGAGGAGATGAATTTAATACTATTGTTGCAGCAATTAAGGTGCGTGAATCATCAATCACTTACTCAGAGTTGTTTGATAAGTAGAGTGATTTTGAGAGAATGCTAAAAGAAAACGACTCCACCACACCTTCTGTTATTGCCACAGCAAATGTTACCCAAAAACAAAATCCAAAGACAAACCAACCATACAGGATGAATCAAGGGTATACTTCTACAAATCAAAGAACTCGTGGTGGCTATGGTAATTGAAGTTTTCGCTATTGGCAAAATCAAAGTGGAAATAAATCAAACAGAGCAGATTCTTTTTACTATTTTTGTGAAATTCCTTGTCACGATACACGTGATTGTCGCAAGCTTGCAAGGTTTCTTAAAGAGAACAACATTGTTGTTGCTAGTACTTTTACTTCAACTTCAATTCAGAATCCACTGGTCAATGCTACCACAACAATGAATCGTACTACTATACAACAACCTTGGTTGTTCGATAGTGCATCCTCCCATCATATGACCTCGAATCTCTCTGCCTTACAATCTTAATCTGATTATGGAGGTCCAAACGAAATATTCTTGAGTGATGGTAAAAGTCTTGCTATTTCTCATATTGGTCACACAAAAATTCACTTGCCTAATAAACCACTTTTCTTATCAGATGTTTTGTGTGTTACTAGTTTACGTAATAATTTAATTTCCATTGCCAAGTTGTGTAAAACTAACCCAGTTTCTGTTGAATTTTTCTCAACTCATTTTCTTGTAAAGGATCTTCTCACGGGGGCTCCTCTAATGCAGAGAGTGAACATCGATGATGTTTATTGTGCAGCCTTTCCATGTTCTCCTTAATTGAATGTCACCACCAAAGTCTCTATGTCTGATTGGCATCATAAACTTGGTCATCCATCTAATAAAATTCTTAGTGTTGTTCTTCGAAACAATGGTTTAATTTCCAATTATTTTTCAATTTCTAATTTTCATTGTAATTCTTGTTCAATCAATAAAAGTCATAAATTGTCATTCTTTAATAATTCTATAATTAGTACTAAACCATTGGAGCTTGTCTATACCAATGTCTAGGGACCAACCAAAAAGTTTATTGATGATTATGAGTATTATATGAATTTGGTTGATCATTATACTAAGTATATATGGCTTTATTCAATGAAGAAAAAGTGTGATACATACATTTTATTTCCTCAATTCAAAAGATTGGTGGAAAATCAATTTCAATCCAAAATAATTTCAGTGTTTTCAAACAATGGTGGGGAGTATCAAAAATTAATTCCAATTTTTAATTTGTGTGGGATTTCTCATTTCACTTCACCTCCACACACACCTGAACATAATGGCATAGCTGAAAGACGTCGTCGTCATGTTGTTGAAACTGGATTAGTATTGCTTCATTTTGCATCTCTTTCAGTTTCATATTGGTCTTATGCATTTCAGACTGCAATTTATTTAATCAATCGACTTCCAATGTCAATCTTGAATTTTAAAACTCCATTTGAAATGTTGTTTAAATAGCCACCGAATTATAAGAAATTAAAAACCTTCGGTTGCTTATGTTATCCTTGGCTCCGTCCATACACCACGTCTAAACTTCAACCTAGGTCTATCCCTTGCATTTTTCTTGGTTACTCTATATCTCAATCAGCTTATAAGTGTTATGATCCTACAACCCATCGTCTGTATTTGTCCCGTCATATCAAATTTGTTGAGAAAATTTTCCCTCATTAAGCTAATAATAAATCTCATTATTTTCATACCCTGGTTCGAGATGTTTGTTTTACAAGTCCTAACCAAGAAGGTGTGTCACCAACTTCTCAGCCACTTGCTGCTATTCATTACTTACCATCTCTAACCATGCCCATCAGTCCTTTATCACCCTCCACCAGTGTTCCAAGTCTGCCTTTTTCAATAGTGGAATCGAGTTCAGATACATCATCTTCCCCCATTGCCACTCACTCGAATTCAGTTCTATCTGCTTCACCATTGACTTTATCACCTATATCTTCATCAATCACTGTTCCAAACCTGCATTCAGCCCTAATTCTCCTCCTCCTCGCCCAGCTCGGGTAAGGAAATCCAATCCCAAGTACTACAATGACAAATATATTAACCTTACCACCAAACATCCACTACCTTCAACCATTGAACCTTCAATCGTCAACCAAGTGATCAAGGATCCTCTTTGGAGGCGGGCTATGGATGCTGAGTTTAATGCTCTTTTACAACAAGGAACTTAGGAGTTAGTGCCAAAATCAGATCATGTTCCCATAAGTTGCAAGTGGGTGTTTTGTATCAAACGGAAACCAAATGGTACAATCGACAAATACAAAGCTCGTCTTGTTGCGAGGGGATTTTTGCAGGAACCTGGCCTTGATTAATTTGAGAATTCAATCCAGTCACAAAGTCGGTCACCATTCGAGTTATCCTGTGTCTTGCCTTATCACATAATTGGCCATTGCGACAATTGGATGTCAATAATGCGTTTCTTCATGGAACGCTCCATGAAGATGTCTATATGAACCAGCCACCTGGGTATATTAATTTTGAGTTTCCTAATCATATTTGCAAGCTTCAAAAGGCAATTTATGGGTTCAAATAGGCCCCACGTGCTTGCTATAATGTATTGAAGAACTTTTTGCTTATTAATGGTTTTAGGAATTCGATGGCAGATGCTTCTTTATTTATTTATGATCGTCATGGTATTCAAGTTTATTTCTTAGTTTATGTGGATGACATTGTTCTTACATGTAACAATACCATTTTTATGGATCAATTTATTTAATGATTGGCCAGCAAATTCTCCATCAAAGATTTAGGGCTTTTACATCATTTTCTTGGTATTTTTCTTTCTCAACATAGGCATATTACAGACTTGCTTACTTGGTTTAATATGGTTGGCGCAAAAGAAGTAGCCATACCTCTCAGTTCTTTTGAACCATATTCATTTGTTGATGGTTCACCGCCTGTTGATGTGACTTCTTATAGACGTCTAGTTGGTTCTCTTCAGTATTTGTCAATTATAAGGCCAAATGTGTCATTTGCTATTAATAAATTGTCTCAGTTTATGCATGCTCCAACACAACTGCATTTTCAATCTCTTAAGAGAGTTCTTTGATATTTAAAGGGTTCGATTCATCATGGGTTGTTTCTTAGATGCAACTCTTCACTCTCTCTCACTGCATTTTTCGATTGAGATTAGGGTGCTATAAAGGAAAATTGTCGTTCAACTACAGCCTATTTACTCTACTTAGGTTCGAATATTATATCATGAAAATCAGTCCGCCAAAAGTCAGTGTCTCGGTCATCTACAGAAGCCGAGTATAAGGCCCTTGCAAATGCAGCAGCAGAGGTAATATAGGTGCAAAATTTACTTTGTGATCTGGGTATTCAGTTCAAGCAATCTCCTACATTATTTTGTGACAATACAAGTGCTATTTATTTATGTGCTAATCCGGTATATCATTCTCATATGAAGCATTTAGCACTTGATTTTCATTTTGTTCGGAAACGTGTATCAGATGGTTCACTTTGTGTTATCCACATCAACTCCAAAGATCAATTGGCAGACATCAATTGGCAGACATACTGACAAAGTCTCTTGGCCGCAAAGAATTTCTTCATTTTCGATCCAAGATTGGAGTCTCTGATGGATCCTCCATCTTGAGGGGCGTGTAAAGGATAAGTCCTAGGCAATGTTTTCAAACCCAGCCCGGTCTTAGAACCGGTGAAGGCAAAGGGTCACGGGTTAGAGGTCGAACCGGGGTTGAACCGAAATTTTAAATAAATTAATATATTTATTATTTATATGTTAAAAAAAATAATATACATATAATTACAATTAATAAACGTTATTAGAGTAAGTAATGAACATTATTTAAAAGAAATATGAATTTGAAACAATTACTTAGAAGAAATTATGATAAATTAACTCATTAAGTGGCCATTTTGAGATCCAAATTCGGGTCCACTACTCGGTAGTAGAAAGTCTACTTGGATTTGTGTTCTTCTACATAAGAAATATGAATTTAAATATTCATATACTCAAAATGGTAAATGGTAGAATGATAATTTGAAACTTAAAATAAACTCTACACTAAGAAAAGTGAGGGAGGAGTGAGTTATCCACATTGAAAAAATATAAAGTTAGAATGATGTATATATTCAAAAGTTCATCCTTTCAAAGTTAAGAAAGTAGCCAAGAAGGCTCTCTCTCGCGCCCGCCGGGGGGGGGGGGGGGGTGCAAATCCACGATATTGGGTTTAGGTTCAACGTATGAGCGTGCGATCTGCGTACACGAATGTCGGATCAAATTAGGCTGACTTGTGCCTACTTGGATTTCGCAATTTTTTATTTAATCCAATCATAAATTTTAATTTTTTTTAGTCCAATTTTTTTTTTAATATCCAAACACAAAAAAAAAATAATAATAAAAAAACCCAGCAAAAAACCGGCCGGTCTGATCGGGTCACCGGTTACCCGGCCGGGCCGACGGGTTTTTCCCGATTTTAGCCTTGGCAGGGTCTGAGACCAGAATCGAACTGGCCTAGCCTCCGGTTCTCGATTTTCCCGATCGGACCGGTCGGGTTCTTACAACATTGGTCATAGGACAATGAAATTCTATTTAAACTTCTGATTTGTTGTTACAGCTAAGTATATTAGCTTATCTAAAATTGTTATAGTTATCAACTTCTTATTCTTGTATTTATATATAGTGTGTACAGACGATGAAATATATATTGAAGCATTTTTCGCTATATATATAATTGTATTTTCTAATTTCAATAGTTAGTTTTTGATGTTGGTACTCTCAAGATTATATAAGCTTCAATATTTGTAAGAAAAAGTACCATACTTTGTAGCTTAACTTTTACCGTCTCTCTCTTCTCTCTCTAAAACACGTCTTTCTCTCCAGTTTTTAGCTAGACCTGGGGGGAGGGCCATAGTGTCCCGCCATTTTTGGTCGGTGACACCCTTCCTCCCCCCCCTCCTACTTTTTTTTTTTTCTTTTCTTTTAGTTGTTGTTTTGTTTTCGTCTTTTATCTATATGATTTTAGCTTTTTCTCTCCAAATTTGGAGTATTTTTGCCTGCTCATATGGTTTTTTTTTTTTTTTTGCTTTAGTTCTCAGTATCTAGAGAGAGTAAGGGCTTCCATTTCAATTTATCTCTAAATCTGGTGTTTTTAGTTGAAGATCAACCCAAATACTCTGACGATGATGGAATATTGCATATTTGTCTCAGTTGAAGCTTTCAAGCAAGCATTACGAGTGGTTAGAGAGTGAATAGCTTGTTGTTAAGGAATTTATTTCCCCTCTCTCTAATATATATGAGCCATCAGCTAGTTTGAAGGATAATTTTGGGGTCCAATATTAATGTTGTTCTGTGAAGAACTTTGTGTTTATTTATTTATATTTTGTTTGAATTTTTCACGGGCTTAATATTGATTGGAATAGTATTATATACTCTTGATATGTAGTTTAGTGGTATGTAATATCTTTAATTTCAATGATATATATCATTTTCTTTTTATTTTTATTTTGCCAAGAAATATATATCATTTTCGTTAAAATAAAAAAAAAAGTGGGACATAAATTTCATGTACCATTTGAACGGCATGGCCGGTGGCCCCATCCTTCTATATAGATATATATGAATGAATGAATGAATGTTCAAGATAGAGTGCCTTTATTGAAAAAGTAGATTATCTTTGTTTTTTTGTGCTAATCAATTTGTATTATCATTATCATTAATTTAGCGGAAAAAAAATGTATTATCATTAGTTTCAATGGGAAATTATTGCAACCAAAACCATCAATTTTTCATAGCTAATTAATCAGATAATAATTTTTAAAGGGTATTGAATTTTAGACCTTTAATTTAATTATATCAGGAAGTGAGGATGGTGTCGTGAAACTTCTTCTATGGAAATTATAATTTCTAAAGAAACAGCCAAAAATAGAAGACTATTATAAGTGTGTCAATAAAGCATGGATGATGGATCCTTTCATAAAAATAAGGCAAGGGTCCTCCATTAAAATTGGCATGGATTCTTCCTAATTATAGCCCTTTGGTTCAGAGCAATCATGGACCATCAATTGCAGCATTAAAGACAATTCTAAATTTCTAATGGTAATGATACAACTAATAATTTTTCATGGAAAGAAAAGCTTTATTTCTCTTTTTTTTTTTTTTTTTACTATTTATTTATTTTTTTATTATGAACTAGAATCTAATTTCCTTCTCTAACATGGTCGAATTTATTGTATTTTTTTATTATGGAAAACCTTGCTTTTAGACCAAGGCTCGAAAGTTGAATTGTAGGACTAATATTTTTGGTTTTTTTTTTGAACAATAATAATTTTGGGTTTGGTCTTGGAAAAACAGGGGATCCAAAAGGAGAAAAAAGGAAATAAAAATTGGAATATGGTAATATCTTAGTAACAAATTCCTAATTACCAATTAAATCCACTAAATATAGCAAATATTCGAATTATATATTGTATTTAAATGATTTAATAAATAATCTCATAATAATGTACTTTTTTTTAATCTTAAAAAAACAAAATGAAACGAAATGAAATTAATCTATATTTGGCCAAAAGACAAATTGACTTTCAGGAACGTAATGAAATTGTGATTCATTCCTAATCACAATATGACATGAAAATGGAAATGAAAAGAACTCTTGAGAAAGAGTCGTTAAAAATAGTTGTAATTATATCCAAAAGGCAGGAGCAAAATAATGAATACAATGAAATTAAAATTTAAAATTATTACCAAAAAAAAAAAAAAAAATTAGTTACCCTTACATATTACCTTTAATAGGAGGATTATTTATATTTAGTAAAATAATAAATATATCGTAATAAAATTTTAAAGTAATTAAATACTAAATTAAATAATTTGATGTATACTGTAAAAGTAGCAACACCAAACTTATATTTGCAAATTACAAATGCAAGCTCCTCGAAACAACTGAAGGCCCACGTGTTGTTCTGCCCAAACGTTATCGAAAAATATTTTTATTTTATTATTATTATTATTTAATTATTAATTACGCAAGTTATATGCTCCTCGCCCCTCGGTACACGACAACCTTAACTTAATCCAAAAGTCCTTTTAGTTTCCACTTGTAATTGTAATGGTAATTTAGTAATTTACAATAATAATAATAATGTCATTAATTAATATTTTATTAATATTAATTAATAAAATATTTTATTAGCTTATCTTTGTAATTTCAATATTATTTAATGATAATGAATGACTTCAACTCAACTCCTTAATCTAATTTCATTTTCCTTCTCTTTCTAGTAAATTTATAAATTCATTTTTTCTTTTCTTGGAAGATTTTCAGGGGACTTTTCTTTTTTCTTTTTCTACTTTGTTACATATATTTGTCTCTTTTCCTTTCTCTTCTTTTTCTGGTTTGAGTCTATTGCTATCTTTTGTTTCTGTCTGTCGGTGATTTGTAGCTTTTTTAAGTTGGGAGTGACTGTGTTTTTAAGTTATAAAGTTTATCTAAGCAGAGCAGAGGAAAGAAAGGAAGAGTAACCGACGGAAAAGATGGGGGAAACAGACCACAATCGCCAGCAGCCACCTCCACAACAAGCGGCTGCGCCGCCACCTCCACCTTCATCTCTTGCTTTTTCAAGGGGTCCCACTTGGGTTCCGGCTGAGCAACTCCAGCAGCTCCAGTACTGCATCCATTCCAACCCTTCTTGGCGTTAGTCTCTCTTATCCTTCTGTCACTGTCTTTTTCGTTTTTTGGTGATGATTCCTTTTTGTAGTTTAATCAATATATGAATGTTTATTCGGCTATTGAATCCTAAAACCAATTAATAATTATTATTATTATAATAAAAAGCTGGGTAAAGTTTAGACCTTTTTTTGTCTAAAGGAGGATGCTTTTTTATCGATTTGTATAGAATAAAAACATTCTGGTTTGCGCATGTTTCAATTTCTTTATGATGGGATTGATCTAGAAATTTTATCATATGTTTCATTTCTTTTCTTTTCTTTTCCTATCCCATGGATTAAACATTGTCTTCTCCTTTCTCATCCAAAAGAACTCCCAAAAAAGGCATAGTGATACTTGTGTAATGGAGTCAGATTCTCTTTTGAATTTTGAAACCTCAGATTCTCTTTTGAATTTTGAAACCTCAGTTCTCTGTCTGCCGTAGCTTGATAGCTATATGTAGATCCCATAGCTGATCATAAATCAATATCACTGGAAGTATGGATAATATCTTTTATAAAATGTACTTTTGTTGTGCTGAATCTGCATATAATATAATGTATGAGTAAAGTGTCCATCTTACGAGGAAGGATTGGCAAATATCAAAATTTTGAATTGCTTTATTATTTAGAAAATCGATTATGATTGAAAAACAAGTAAATTAAAATAGATATGAGAAAACTTGAAAGATAAATTCAATATATGAAAAATGTCTAAGATTTAGAGTTTATCAATTGACTATTTATAACTTCTCTATATTTTATATATTTGTTTTATCTTATTGGGATGAATGATTAGATCTCCCTAAATTAAATGATGTTATCTCTCAAGATTTAACTCATGTATTCATGTATTAATTTTATGTCTACTCCTGTGATCATAACCAATTAATACAAATCTATTAAGTTTTAAGAAAAAAAATTTTAACAATCACAAAGGAGTTTTTTTATATGTAAGTAGCACATATCTTAGGTCTAATATCTCAATGAATTAGTATCATGCTTTCACTCTCACTACTTCACACAATATCTCTAATTCATGTAGTCAATAGCCAGTTAATCACAAGCATTAAATTCTAAGATAAAAGATTAATTTCAACAATCTAAAAACCCAATCATAATAATAAGCAAATCAAGAGATTACATCTAAATTTTAAAAAATGAGATTTAGTTACTCATAATGATGAAAGAAGAAACAATTAACCCCAATAACTAAATTAAAAGTAAACATCATTGCAAATTTATTATTGAATCAAAAATTAAAGAAGATAATAGAGAATAAAGTTTGAGAAGAAAACTCTTGGAACAATTTGAATTTAGGGGAGCTCTAAGACTTCAATTTTGAGATCCTCTCTTGCCAATCTTCAAAGAAAATCTAAAAATCTCTAAAGGAATTTCGGTAGAAAAAGTCTTGATACCAAATCTTAAGAATTCTCCTCTTTATACAGATAGTAGAACCTAGGTTTAGAAGGCTTAGGAAGTCCTTAGAACCCAGGAAAAATCGAAGTTCTAAACTACTCTTGAAGTGGAGAAGAATTAGGAATAAAATCGCGAAAGAAAAATCATCACACAGTCCTATCAGGTGGTGCATGGCCGTGCACTTCTGCCCTGTGCATCTTGCTTCTCTTTTCTAGCTTTGCAAACGATCCAAAACATCCCCAAAATAATGTGCACGGCCGTGCATCTTTAAAGCCCTCTGTTTGGCATCAAAACAATTCCAGGTAGCCTCAAAAATATGTGCACGTCCATGCACTTTTGCCCTGCACTGTCGTGCATCTCTAGTTGCATTATTTTCGCATCCAATTTCTTCCGATTAAACTCCGAACTTCCGAATCACTTGAAATTGCATAAAAACATTCCAAAGAACCTAAGAAAACTTGAAACAAACTATAAAAATAAAAGGTAAACAAAAACAAATAAAATAAAACATTAGTTGGATTAATCTTAACAATTGCTCTTAATATTATATTTCAATCTCGTCAACTTTTATTGACATCCCCTAGTTAAATCATTTTTCCTTCTCTAGTGCCATTTCTAAATTTTAAAAGATTTTGGACTTAATTCTTTGTTGTGTTGTATGTTATTCTCCAAATAATCTCAATTGAGCTATTGAAATTTGCAGCTGAGACAGCTTTACTGGCTTTTCAACACTATATTGTGATGCTTGGAACTATAGTCTTAATAGCCAGTAATCTTGTGCCTCAAATGGGCGGGGACCATGTAAGTTTTAGACGCAGTCTTGAATATTTCTTAGTAACTTGTGGATTGATGGACCACAAAATATCTGTTTATTTGATTTCTTAATTTGGTATTCTTATGAGCAGGGTGATAAAGCTAGAGTGATTCAAACACTGCTCTTTATGGCGGGCATAAATACATTGATTCAAACATGCATTGGCTCAAGGCTTCCCACTGTGATGAGTGCATCAGTTGCATTCACCTTACCTGTGTTGTCAATCATCAAGGATTTGTCTGACGAAACTTTTGCAGATGAGCATGATGTATGTACTAAACTTAGATATAATTGATAACCAAGCCAAAAATTTCATAAGCTTGGTTCAACCAAAGCAAACCAGCTTGCCTTTGTGGTTTTCTACCACCATTGCCTTGATGTTATTGATTACTCTCCAAATCTTTTGATTACATTGATATGTTGGTTGCAGAGATTTATTCACACTATCAGAACCATTCAAGGATCACTGATTGTTTCTTCCTTTGTGAACATTATCCTCGGATTTAGTTTTGCATGGGGCAATCTGACAAGGTATGAATCTATTTCATTAATTTTCCTTTATTCGCTTAATGCCACATCTTCCTGAGAGTTATATGTTGAGAACTAGGCTAGAAAATTAGCAGGTTCCTCTTTTCTTTTTCTTTTTTTCCTTTAAAAAAAAGGATATCCTTAATTTTCTTTTTCTTCTTTAATCTTCCCAGGTTCTTTACTCCCATTGTTGTGGTACCAGTAGTTAGTGTGGTGGGTCTTGGTCTGTTCATGAGGGGCTTCCCACTGGTAATTTCTTTTTGACAATAGCGTAATGGTTTGTGTTGTTGAAGTTAATGATAAAAATCACTTTTCACTCTATGTACTCTATGCAGCTTGCTAACTGTGTGGAGATTGGCCTGCCTATGCTGATTATACTGGTAATTTGTCAGGTAATATATCTCAAAATGTGAAGTTCGCTACAAAATTTTTCTTCTAGTAAGGGTAACAAAACCTTGAGTTTGCTGTAGTATTTGAAGCATCTCCATCCAAGGGCCCGCCCTATACTTGAGAGGTTTGGCTTGCTTTTCTGTATTGGAATCATCTGGGCTTTTGCTGCTATCCTCACTGTTTCTGGCGCATACAACAATGTTGGAGAACTAACTAAAATGAGTTGTCGAACAGATCGATCCTTTCTTATACAATCTGCTCCATGGTATTGTCCACATGATCCATCTCCTCTACTGGTTTAATTCATTAGATAAACCTATTGATTTATCTCACAATTTTGACAATGTATTATTATTTCTTTTTTAAGGGTTAGAGTCCCATACCCTTTTCAGTGGGGTCCTCCCATATTTAGAGCAAGCCATGTCTTTGGGATGATGGGGGCAGCACTTGTTTCATCTGCAGAGGTTCATTGCCACCCCAGCAAATTTTTAATATTTATGAATCTAAATGCATTTTGAAATTTTAACTGATGGCCTTCTATGTAAATTACCCAAGTTTTGATCAGACATCAAATGACAGTTTTTTGGATTCAATTTCTGCCCTCTATTGCATTTCTTTGATGGAGCACAGAACTGTTTAAATTTATTATCCTAATAATTTTGAAAACTTTCTGATGCAGTCCACTGGAACATATTTTGCTGCAGCAAGGCTTGCAGGTGCTACTCACCCTCCAGCACATGTTCTCACCAGAAGTATTGGTTTGCAGGTTAAATTTCTGATAGCTATGCACTTATTGTCATCTATAGTTATTTATCTGCCTCCTGCTATGTTTATGCAATGAAGTCCCAATAATATTTTGCCATTTTTAGAAGTTGCAGATATGATTGTGTTGTGTTCACAATACAGGGTGTTGGAATGTTGCTCGAAGGAATCTTTGGTGCGGCTGTTGGCAACACTGCATCTGTGTAAGGAAGCATTTACTTTTGTTCGTTGTTTGGTAATTTTAGTTACAATGCCACGGGTCCTGCTGCCTTTGGGCTTGCATTAGGCAAGTATTTCCAATGTTCCATTCATCACAAATACATTACCTAAGCTAGCAGACAAAGCTGATCTCATATTCTCATTTAGGATAATTATATTTCCAGCCTATTCACACTTTTTACTTGGCTTAAGGCTTTTTCTTTCTCTTGTGTTTTACCATTTTCAAAGAACCAAATATCATGTGAGTTTGTCAGGCCCATTAAAGTCACTTTCCATTTGTTTATTGCAATGCTTTTCTAAGAAACAAATACTGAAAGTGAAAGAGAAAATAAATGTCATTGTGCAAATTTCACATGCTTGCATGTGCAATTCTACTAAAGGTACAGCAAATTTAAGTACCACACTTGTTTCTCTTATTTATTTTACTTGGCAGATTAAATCCCAACTCAGATGTTGAACCTTTCTAAGCTTTTTCATCATTGTTATTTCAATTTTCATGACCTCTTCGTGGAAGACCTCCTTAGGATTAGCTTGTCTTATGGATTGCTGCTAACAGAAAAGAGGAATTATTTAACTTGAGTAGTAGTCATATTATCAGTAGATTGGTGGCGATATATATATATATATATATTAAAAATAAGGTCAATGTTGATGGATGCTATATAAGTACAGGAACTTGTTTTTGTGTGATCTGATGGTATTGCAGTGAAAATGTTGGCCTTCTTGGACTAACACACATTGGGAGCCGAAGAGTGGTGCAGATATCAACTGCTTTCATGATCTTTTTCTCCATATTTGGTTTGTTTCTGTACATCCATCATAAATTCCATGGAAATTTGACCCGAGTTTGCAATTTTATGATTTAATCCCATTACCTTGCATCTTGCAGGGAAGTTCGGTGCGTTATTTGCATCTATTCCTCTACCTATTTTTGCTGCCATATACTGTGTTTTATTTGGGATTGTTGGTGAGTAATTAAGTCTTATTCTATAGATTTTAATATATTCTCAATGATCTAATATATACACATTTTGTAATGGGAAATAATTCTGTCTTCCTTTCTACAGCTGCTATTGGGATTTCCTTTATACAATTCTCAAACAATAACTCCATGAGAAACCACTACATCTTGGGCTTGTCTTTGTTCCTTGGGATATCAATACCTCAATATTTTGTCAGTAAAACTACCCAGGATGGAAATGGACCAGTTAAAACAGATAGTGGATGGGTAAGTTTCTTAACAAGACATGCTTTTTTTTTTTTTTTTTTTTGGCTTTTTCACCTTTTTCTTTTTGGACTATCATTTGATTGCTTTTGCTGTTCATCCACCATACTCTTTTGTCTTCTTATAATTATCAATATCATAGTCAGATCACTATTTTTCCTCAGTAAAAAACAAAAAATCAACCACTGAAAAAATGGATTGTACAAGCATCTTGTCATTGGTTTCAAGTTTATCTGATGTGCATGTTCTGTAAATCTGCAGTTCAATGACATATTGAACACAATTTTCTCATCACCTCCAACCGTGGCAATGATCATCGGAACATTTCTTGATAATACCCTTGATGCAAGGCATACCATCAATGACAGAGGAATTCCATGGTGGAAACCTTTCCAGCACCGGAAGGGGGATGTCAGAACGGAGGAGTTTTACAGTCTCCCTCTTCGGATAAATGAATGGTTTCCCTCTAGATTTCTCTGAATACACTTCCACGTAGTTGTATAGTAACCATACAATACAACCAGCGAATTTCGTGTTAATATGCATGATGAGGCCTCTGTTCTTATGTTGTGGAACCAAACTGTAACCATTAAAGATTGTTTATTATGCTAGTTAATTTGCAAGTTAGTTCTATTGAAAAGTTAAAATATAAGTTGAGTATGTTTAAGTGAAGAAGCATTCTAATTTCTTCGAGAGTATTATTCTTATCTATTAGAAATTTTATTCAATGGAAAAGTTCTAGAAAACTGAAAATATCTCAAAATATAGACATACTATGTCATTTATTTAATTTTATTTTGATAAAGTGAATATCCATATCAAACAGGCCAAGATTAGATATTCATGAAATATAATCATAAGAAAAAAGTGAAAAGAATCGAAATAAATCATGGGAGAGCCTTTCACTAATTAGTAAGTGCATCCTATCAACTTTCAAGAATGATTAAAAATTATCGTATCAATTGATTATCCTATCAACTTGCCATAATTTTTCAAACCTTTATAAATGAAGTACTTAGGTCATTTCCAACTCAAAAATCTAAAATGCAGTAACTTTTAAATCAAAATGGTGTGATTACAGTAAATTCATTTCCAACCATTAACTCCATTTTTAACACTAAAAAGAATATTTTATTTATATTCCTTTTTATCTCTCATTTTAAATTTTTTTATTATTTCCATATTATTTTGGTAATTTACAAATTATGCCCAAAACTATTTTTTTTTTACATGTTCATCCAATAAAAATATAATTTATTATTTAATAATATTAAATTAAATAAAAATTTAATTAAATTTTACATATTATAAAAATTGATGTACTATTTATATATTAATAAGTAAAACATAAATTTTATTTAAAAAAAAAATACAAAACAAACATTATATTGAATAATTATTTATGATATATGAATTTTGGATTATTTATTATATATTTTTATTATCCATTTTTTATTTTGTATTTGAATTTAATATTGAAATAATATTTGATTATAAGATGAACAAATTATAAATATAGGACATAAATGAAAATTTTTCTATATGTTTGGTAAATACAATAATTATTAGATTTTTGTGATAATAAAAAAAAAAGAGTACAAAAAAGCAAAATGACGTTGTACAGTGCCACACCAATTTTGGCATGGCACTGTACCTTACCTCTTCAATCGCGCCATAATTGGCATCCATTGGAACAGATTTTTCTACTTTAAAATAACTCTTTAATTTAAATTTGACGAGAGTTGGAGATGATCTTATTCTCCAAAATGGTCAAGCATTTTTTCTCTATTTTTTATTATATAGTAACTATCAAATTCTTATCAGAAGAATCGTGGAAATCAATTTAGCCTCATTATTCTAAACATTATTTTTCTAACATATTATCAGAAATCATTATCAATTCTAACTTCTTAACTATTGAATTTTTTTTTTTAATAAAATTGAAAATGTAATCGTAGAAACAATTGATTCATAAAAAGAAAAAAGAAAAAGCCAAATGTGAAAAAATTGGCTAAAATTGTCCAATTTTTGTTCTTTGGCAATAAATTATTCAATATGAGATTTTTTTTTTAATTATTTATATTTTATTTATTAAAAAAAATAAAAAATAAAAACTGAAAAGGCAAATGATTAATCAGAGAGATATTTATTTATGTAATAAAATCAATATAGAAATGTGAACTCATTTTGAACTTCAACGACTAACAAGCAAAAGAAAAGAATAAGAAAAGAATATGCTAAGTTGACTACAAAAGCGCATTGACTAAGCACTCATCTCTGTGACTGTGAGGGCGACTGAGTGGGATGCACACGTCTCATGCTATCTCTTACCGCGCTTTCTTGTAAATAAGAAAATAACGAAATCTCGCACTTTCAGGATGATCTCATTCTCATTCTTACATCTTTTTGCTTTTTAGTGGTTAGGTCGTCGAATCATCCAAAATTTCATTTTTTTATTTTTTTGCATTAATTTATATG